>JBBYHO010107111.1:6283-28449 GCA_038382025.1 Adansonia gregorii | reverse complement strand
AAACCCCTATTACAAGAAACTGGTAGGAAATGCTACAAGAAATTTTGCCAACATGGTTATATCGAGTGAAATAATTGATAATACTATTAAAAGTGGCAAGATATCAATAGGAAAATCATCCAGCTTGACCAAAATGTCAATGGCTAAGGGCAAAGAGAAGGAGATGAATGTTGTTAGTAAAAGTCCTACCAAGTTCACTCAGAATCCACATCTGCCATAAGGTATGTACTTCCTAAACATGTTGTATTTAGGTTTTAACCCTTACTCACCAATGCCACAACTTGTCTATTTTGTCGGTTTTGCTTTAACAATGAGTTTCATACAGAAACCCGTTCAAAACACTATGTAGATTGCATAACCACACAACATGAACAATGCAAGAGCTTTAAATAATCAATAATCACTTCGAGAAAAAAAAAACTTTTGATCCCTTTTTTTACCCCTACAAAAAGATTTACTTCCATCTATTAACAGGTTAACTAGTGGCTTGATAATCATAAACCCAAGATTACCTCCATATCTCAATTGGTACAATAAGAATGCCTATTATGAGTGCCACACCAGAGCACAAGGCCACTTTATTAAGAATGACACCTCATTCAAGTGCAAGGTATAGAGTTTGCAAAAAAAGGTGTGATCAAGGTCAAGCAATGGCTTGAGCCTAATGTTGGAGCTAATCTGCTTCCTAACCATGCGAAGCTAAGAGTGAATACGGCGATCGATGGGAAAGGTTATCAGGTAAAAAGAAGTATTAGAAAAGTTAAGACACTGATGAGTAAGGTATGGCAAGCTTTTATAAAGGCAAGAATAATGTTGGATGTCAAAAAACCAGAGTAAAAAACCACGGAACCATTTTGCTACCATTATAATTAAGGGCACATTATGCAACACTGCCCATGTTTCCTAAAGATGGTCTATAGGATGATAGATTAGCCTAAAATCGAGTTCTATGAGGAGTGAGATGTATACATTAGTCTATTTATTAATGCCATAGATGAAGAGAGACCTACAAATGATTAGGTTTCAAATTATTTTTCTCTCATGAGCATGGCAAAGAGAGCTGATGAAAGCTTTAAGCAGTATGCTTTGAGGTAGATGGCAGAGGCCACCAGATTCACCCCTTGTTGATAGTAAAAGAGATGATTGTTAAATTCATTAACATAGGAGAAATGCCTTATTATAAGAAGATAGTCAGAAATATCCTGAGGAACTTCATAGATGTAATTGCATCATATGGAGTGATTGATACCTTTGAGGCAAAGAAACAAAAAAGGTCGAGTCTGAACAATGGCCAAAATCTAGTGTTAAAACCCACTCATTTAGAACTCATACTGAATTAGATGTGGATAAAATAGGTAATAAAGATAACTGCGAGATCATAAAGAGCATAAAGGAAGCAAGACACTAGTGAATCTAGTTTAATAAATCCTAGCACAAGTCGAATTAGTTCATAGGGTCAAAAGGACAAGAGGAGGTTGCCAATGACTTTTGTGAATTCCACACCATTTACGGCCATATTCTTCAAATGTGGAAAGAGTTCCATGCTATGGTTCAAGGGCAGAATTGAATTCTATGATAAAAACCTCATATACCAAGTTAACAAATGTGATACCATCTATCAACACCACAGAAAAGGACTAAAAAAATCCTCCAATTGGGTTGGAAGACCAATTGGTTTTCTTGGGCAACCAACTAAATATGAAAACTGTCGTTATTTAGCCATGCCAAAGGTGAGTATTCAGCTAAGAATCTAGTTAACAAGCAGCAAACATTAACCTCTTAAGGGTATGCTATCTAACTTGGAGTTACAGATGTTATGCTCTAACAATATTAAGAAGTGAAACTCAGCAAAAAAATACTGCTTCTATCCTTCAAGCACCGAAGCCCGTAACCAAAGAATCAGATTTGATAGCTGTTAAGAAGCCATTGAGTAAGAAAGAATCTATGGAATGCCTTAAGTTCATCAAACATAGCTAATACAGTATCATCTATTAGTTGAACAAGCAACCCACCAAGATACATATGTTGTCACTGCTATTAAACTCTAAAGTTTATAGGTATGTTTTCTTCAAAGTCTTGAATGATGCATATGTCCCTCTAACATCCTGATACAATTGGATCACTTAATAAGCAACATCACTTCCAACAACTATATATCATTCAACGACGATGAAAACCTCATAGAGGAAAGGGAAATTATAAAGCCTTTCACATCACCATATACTACAATGGCAGCATGTTGCCCAAGGTGCTCATTGAAAATCAATCAGCTCTAAATGTAATGTTTGTATCATGCTTGAACAAGTTCCCTATTGATGTGTCTTCTATCTAAAATAGTAGTACAACTATGTGAGTATTCAATGGAACATGTAGAAACATCATGGAAAGCATCATCATTTTGCTCCAAATCGGCCTATGCACTTATGAAATAGACTTTTATGTAATGGGCATTACTTTATTATATAATTGCCTATTAGGAAGGCATTGGATTCACTTTGTAAGGGGTAGTGCCATCATCATGGCAACAAGAGTTGAATACAAAGTTAGCATCAAAAGAGAAAAAGGCATATTACTACTACCTCAACTGACACCTTATATATCAAACCCAATGAGGATGTTCTTGAATCCCCATTTCAGTCCTTTGAGTTTGTCAGTGCCACATATGTCAAAAAAGGGTTGCCAATGCTTGAGCCTTACCTATCGAGAAGCATTTATATAGGTCTAAGGTTTTAACCCTCAGTTAAGGTGCCCATGTTAGAAATGGACTTAAAAAACATCTCAAGGACTTATTAGAGCCTTGAAAGTTATCAGCTAGATCAAAAAAAGATCATCAGGATTCAAACTAGTGCATGACAAAAAAAAATAAGCTTTAAAAAAATCATGGAAAAAGGATGGTCTGTCTGTTAAGACAAGATTTAGGGCAAGAACCAATATTATTTCCATCACTTTAGAAAGTTTCTACCTGAAAGGATATGTGAATATTGGATCTAACAATGTTGCACTTGTATTAAACATGGCATTTGCGGATTTCTCATCATCGATGAGTTAAAGCTATCAACAACGGACTAAGGAACTAGTCTATGCTCTTTGAGATTTGTTCTAAGTGTTTAGATTGAAATTGAGATTCCTGTACTATTCAAGTTTGTTTCAATGTAATATTATGAACTAAACCTAAATGCTCCTACTTAAGAGCATTGTAGGATCCTTTGTAAAGGCATCATTTCGTTAAGCATTATACATTTCATATTTTTTGTCCATTTTCATGCTTTTTACCAACTTTTAGACTTCATCTACATATTTTTTTGCCTATACAATTCTTTTCCATATTTTTGGGTACCCAGATTAAAGTGACATTAATATTCATACTAAGATTCTAGATACAATTTTGAGCAACCAATTATGTTGACAAGGTCAGGCCTGAAGGGGATTTTAAAGAGAGTCCTGTACCCTTAGACCTATTGAGATTAATTGAATAAGAAAAAAGATATATATTACCTCATGAAAAACTCATTAAAACTATAAACCTAGGAATAAAAGAGAATTAAAAAAGTCAAAATTGGAACCTCTATAAACCTATCAACTCAAATCAAACTGATAGATCTTCTCTAAGAATATTGAGATGTGTTTGCCTAGTTCTATCAAGACATGCTCTAATTAGACACCAACATTATGGTCCATAAACTTCTCTTCAAACTTGAATGTCAACCCATACAACAAAGGCTTAAAAGGAAGAAATTAGAGATGCTTCTAAAGATAAAAAAAGAAATAAAAAGTAATTTGAGGTAGGTTTTCTTGAAGTAGCTAAATATCCTAAATTGGTAGCCTATATAGTCTCGATCCCTAAACAGGATGGCAAGGTATGAATGTATGTAGACTATAGGGACCTAAACCAAGGTAACCAAAAGATAATTTCCCTTTGCTTTACATCAATACCCTAGTAGATAGCACCACAAAAAATGAATTGCTTTCCTCCATGGACAGATTTTTAGGTTACAAACAAATTAAAATGATAGCTATAGACATGAAGAAAACTATCTTTATGACCATGTGGGGCACTTTTTGCTACAAAGTAATACCCTTCAAGCTTAAGAATGCCATGGTAACCTATCAAAGTGCAATGGCAACATTATTCCATGATCTTATGCATAAAGAAATAAAGGTTTATTGGATGATATGATCACTAAATTGCCAAAGAAGAGTGAACACATTGCCAATTTGAGAAAACTCTTTAAACAGCTTCGTAAATAGTAGCTTAAGCTAAATCCCACCAAATATGTATTCAGTGTCACATCTGACAAGCTATTAGGCTTCATTGTGAGGGGAAAAAAAATAAGAGTCGATCCGAACAAAGTCAAGGCCATTCAAAACCAACTACTGCCTCAAACATAAAAAAAAGTGAAAAGTTTCTTAGGAAAGTTAAACTATATAGTGCAATTTATATCTCAGGTAACCAACAAATATGATCTAATCTTTTAACTACCTTGAAAATAGAATCTCAAAAAATGGAATGAAGAATGCTAGAAAGCTTATGATAAAGTTAAACACTATTTTTCAAACCCACCAGTACTTATGCACTTAGTGCTTTGTTGACCTTTAATCCTATATCTATTAATTTTTGATAAGTCAGTAGGCTGCATATTAGGTCAACATGACAAGTCAGTAAGAAGGAATAGGTTATTTACCATTGAACAAGAAGTTCTTGGAGTGTGAAAATCACTATTTAGCAATAGAGAAGTTATGTTATGCTCTAGCTTGGACAGCCCAAAGGCTAAGGCAATACATGCTATACCATACCACATGGTTGATCACCAAACTCAATCTCATCAAATATTTATACGAAGCCCTTAACTTATCAAAAAAATTAGTCAAATAGCAAGTCTTATTTTTTGAATACAACATTATGTTATGCTCAAAGGTTAAGGCAATACATGCTATACCATACCACATTGCTGATCACCAAACTCGATCCCATCAAATATTTTTACGAAGCCCTTAACTTATTAGAAAAATTAGTCAAGTGGCAAGTCTTGCTTTTTAAATATGACATTATGTATGTGAAAAAGAAAGCCATTAAGGGTAGTGCAACAACAGATTTCTTAGCAAACTGAGTAATAGATAACTATCAAGCTTTAGACTTTGAATTTCTTAATAAAGTCTTGATAGGCATATTCGAGGTAAAAAACACTTTGATTATAGTTCATCTTAGAAAATGTATTTTGATGGAGCTTTAAATGCATTGGGGTATGGAATTAGGACAATTTTTATCTCACTTGATAGGAGCTACTACTCTTTCACCATAAGATTGAACTTCAATTGCACCAACAATATAGCTGAATATAAATCCTACATTATGGGACTCCAAGCAGAGATTTGACCCTTATAATCTATCAGCCATACAAAAAATGGTAGGAAATTTGAGATACTATGCTAGTCCAATAAAGAAAGCTAATCTCTGAGCTAGAATAAGATTTTGATAAAATCAGTTTCCAACATTTGCCTCAGAAAGAAAACCTAACAGATCTCTGGCATCCTTAGCTTACATGTTTAAAGTAAATCGAAAGTCAGAAGCCATGCCTATTCAAATAAGTACCCATGAACCGCCAGCCCATTGTCATAGCATAAAAGAAGAAAGGGATAGGCTACCATGGAACCATGATATTCTCCTGTACATTAAAGATCAACAGTACCCAAAATATGCCATCAAAATTATCAAGAGAACTACTCGAAGAATAGCTATGACCTTTTTTTCGGATAGTGGAATTTGATAAAAAAAATTAGGATCAGATATGATGAGTCTTATAATAATAAACTCAATGAAAATAGGTCTCCAGTGGTTCAAAATGAAAATAAAAGAAAATAAAATCTAAAATCTAAAAGTTAGAAGGATAAAAGGAATAAACCTTCATTGATTGATTAGATCCTCGCCATAATCGATACAAGGGTTGGATGCTACTTTTAAGGATGAGAAACCTAAAAGATAATTCTCACAAACTCACCACCAAGAAGATTTAGATAAGAAAAAAGAACTAAAAATAATCAGCTACTTTATTAATCAACTCTGAATGTCCCAAAAACAAGCATAAGGTCCCTTATTTATAGTAAAGGATTTGGCCAAAGGCCTTTACAAGAAAAGAAATTGAATCGTAAATAACTAATTAAGGTATTGCTTGCTAACAAAGAAAGTAAAATAGTCAATGGAATTAATTTTCGTGCAAGCTAAGGAATTAAAACCTCTATAAAAAAAAGCATAATGCCTTAAGAATTAAGTAATAATTTGCACACTAAAAATTTTCTTAATTTGCATGCTGCTGACTTTCTTGCTCAAGAAGACTTCTAAAACCTTCAAAGATCTTCTTTATTAAGCACATAATACTCTAAGTTAACTTTTTTAGCCTTTGATCATGTGATTAGGCCTGTATAGTCAAGCTCTTCCTCTTTTAGGCCTGTTAACTTAGGCCAACCATGATATGGCACATCATTCCCTTTTTTTGAAAAAAGTTTGCCATCAAATCCATATCATCTCCATTATCCAATATGTCTTCCAAATAGTATGTAAGATCTCAAACTTTGAATGTAGTACTCACATGGTATTATTCTAGTAGATCAAGCTTGTAAGTGTTATCATTTACCTTTTCAAGGACCCTAAAAGGACCGTCAGCCCACAGCATCAGCTTAGACTTCATTTAATTAGGAAACTTCACCTTGCAAAGATGAATCCAAAGATCTCATGGTTAAATATAACTTGCTTTCTCCTTTTGTTTGTCAATCTTTAATAAGCTTTGTTCTTCTTATCGATTGGTTTTTTAACTTTCTTGTGCATATTCTTCACCATTTGAGCTTTCTTAGCTCTATCTATAAAACTTCTTTCATTAATTGGTATTGGTACTAAATTAAAAGGTGTAGTTGGGTTGAAACCATATACCCCCTTAAAAGAAGAATGCTTAGTAGCACTATGTACACTACGTTTGTAAGCAAACTCTACATATGCTAATCATTCATCCCAATTCTTTAGGTTTTTGTTCACCACTGCCCCAAGCAAAGCTAAAAGTGTTCTATTGACCACCTTAGTTTCCCTATCAGTTTATGGATGAAAAGTTATCCTAGTAATAACTTGGTTCCAAGCTTCTTCTATAAAGTCTTCCATATATAGCTTAGAAATTTAGCATCACGATAAAAAATAATGCTCTTAGGAATCCATGTAGTTGAACTATTTCCTTGAAGAATAAATCAGCTACATGGCTAGCATCATTAATTCTGTGGCATGGAATGAAGTGTGACATCTTTAAAAAATAATCCACTACAACCATTATCGAATCCTTTCCCTGTGATATCTTAGATAAACGTAAACAAAATCCATGTTTACATGTTCCCAAAGATGCTCATGAATAGGTAAAGGCATGTATAACCCTTATGTAATCTCCTTGCTATAATTATATGAACATCTTGGCTCATTACTGGATAATATAAGTGTACTTTCAATGCTCCTAATGTCTTCTTTTAACCACAGTATCTAGCAAGACCTCCACTATGAGCTCCATTCACCAAAAGCTCTTAAATTAAATAAAAAGGAATCAATAATTGGCTAGACTTGAAAAAAAATCTTTCATGCTAAAAATAACCCTCTTTTGCTTCCTTCGCGCACTCTTCATATATATTTACAAAGTGCAGGTCCTCTTTATACAACTTTATCATCAATCAAACCTTATTAATCTCGTATTAAGCGTAGAGACTAATACATACTTTTACAAAAGTGCATCAGCTACAATGTTCACATTCCCTTTCTTGTACTTAATTACATAACGAAACATCTCTAAGAACTCCATCTACTTGGCGTGTCTTCTATTTGGCTTGCTTTATCCCTTCAAATGTTTCAATGACTCGTGATCCATATGAATCACAAAGTTCTTGGGCAGTAAGTAGTGTTGCCAAGTTTCCAATGCTTGAATCAGTGAATAAAACTCTTGATCATAGGTTGAGAAGTTAAGATGACAACCACTCAACTTCTCACTAAAATAGGTAAATAAGACACCCACCTTGCTCAAGAACAACTCAAATCCTAATTCCTAATATATCACACTCCACTTTAAACTTCTTAGAGAAATCAGGTAATGCTAGTATAGGAGCTAAACTTAACTTCTCCTTAATCTAGTCAAAACTTTGTTGTGCTACTTCAGTCCACTTAAACTTTATTTTCTTTTTCATGCACTCAATTAAAAGAGTTAGAGTGGTGCTAAAATTTTTTGCAAAGTGTTTATAGAAGGATGCCAAACCATGAAAACTTTAAACTTTAATAACATTAAAGGGAATTGGCCACTCCTTGATGGCTTTAACCTTTTATTCATTAACCTTTACTTTATTTTGTGAAATGACATAACTAAGAAAAACTAGATGATCTTTGCAAAAAGTGCACTTCTTAAGGTTAGCAAATAGCTTCTCTTCTCTATATACTTCAAACACCTTTGTAAGATGCTCTAGATGTTCATTAAAGCTCCTGTTATAGACAAGTATGTCATCAAAATAAATAATAATAAATGATAATGAATTTTCATAAAACATGATTCATTAGCCGGATGAATGTACTATAAGGATTGGATAAGCCAAATGGCATAACTATCTAGTCATATAACCCAAACCTAGTCTTTAAGGCTGCTTTCCATTCATCACCTTCCTTTATTCGAATTTGATGCTATCCACTCTTGAGATCAATTTTTTCAAAAAATAGAAGAGCTATGCAACTCGTTCAATATGTCATCAAGCCGTGGAATATGATAGCAGTATTTGACTATAATCTTGTTCATAGCTTGGCTATCTACGCACATGCGCATCAATCCATCCTGCTTAGGCACCAAAAAAGCTGATACTGCATATGGACTCATGGTCTCTTTAACAAAGCCCTTCTCCTTCAGCTTCGTTACTTACCATTGGAGCTTCTTAGCTTTTTTTAGGTTGCATTGATATGTTGGTCTATTGGGAAAAGTTGAACCAGGTATGAGACCAATCTGATGCTCTATTGCGTGAATTGGTGGTAACTCTTTTGAAAGTTTTTTCAAGAAAACATCTAAAAATTTTTTTAATAACTTATCTAATTTTGGATGGACAGCTCTATCTTCCCTTGAAATCTTTTTAACTATCAACAAGTAAACAATCTCATTGGATATTAGAGCATGCTTTACCTCTAAATTATTGGCAAATAAGCTCTCCTTTGTTGCTTCGCTGATTGCCAACTGGTCTTGCATTATCTGGGAAAGACTGAGAGGTGTCAATACACACGTTTACCATCCTTACAAATAGAATAGGTGTTTCACCCCTATAATGTACAACTTCTTAATCAAACTCTTTGAAGAAGCACGTGGCTAGCATTCATTGGTATCACATCACATATTGCTTCATCCTTATACCTTTTTATGGTAAATGGCACCTTCATTTATTCTGTAACCCTCAAGTCCCCCTCGTTGTTTAGCCATTGTAAACCATAAGGATGTGGATGCTTAGTAATAATGAGGTTTAATTTACTAACCAATATAGTAGAGGCTATATTAGTGTAACTCCCTTTATCAATGATTAAACCACATACCTTGCCATTAATGTTGCCATCGGTGTGAAAGATATTCTTCCACTGTTTCTCTTCTTTCTTTGATTCTATGGCCAGATTACGGTAAATAATAAGTAATTCTCTTTCTTGAGGAGTGGGACTTGCTCTTTTTCCATTTTTACTTCTGAATCTAATTTATCTTTATTAATAACTTCTTTAATTAATTGATGAATGATCATTACCTTCTTGTTAGGACATTGAGAAGCCATGTGCTAAAGCCCGAGGCACTTAAAACACTTATGTCAGGGTTTCTTGTTGAAGGTTAGGAATTTTCAACTTTTTTACCCTTTTTCAACCAAGGTCACCTTAGTAAGATCCATCTTTTCTTCAGGTTTTATGACCATTTTGGAGATATAAGATGAAGAAAAAGACAAGGTGTAAGGTTTACTTACCCTATACAAGCCTCTCTTGCATTGCCTTTTAATCTTCATGGCTAATGTAATCACATCATCCAATGTGGCATATGGTTGCAACTCCACTGATGTAATCTCTTTATACAACCCGCTAATGAATCTTGCAACGGTTTGTTCTTGAGCCTCTTGCAGATTACACTGCATTATTAACATCTCAAACTTTTTCACATAATTCTCAACACCATAGGCTCATTGTTACTAAGTTCATAACTTAAGGAATAACTCTTGCTTATAATCTTAAGGTATAAACCTTTTTTCCATAAGCTCTTGATAAGCCTTTATGTTGAGACTGGATTTTTGCCTTTATGTCTTTTTTTTGCCTTAAGATTTTCCCACCATAGATTAGCATAATCAACAAACTCTAGAGCTACGCGTTTTACTTTTTTAGCCTCAATGTATTCTTGACACTCAAAAACATTTTCAACACATTGCACTCACTCTGAAGAGCTTGTTCCATGAAAAGGTGTAATTTTTATCTTGATAGTATTAGAGGTTCTTGGTTGCTAGCGTTGCCTTAGTGCTTCTTCTTATTCATCTTCTATGCCCAGATCATCATAATCATCACCCCTATCATGATCAAATTGTTGCCAATTACATTATGACTGATTCATGGTCAATCTCTCAACCATACGCATAAGTTGATCCATACATGTATGAAGCTCTTCGTTATTATGTTCAAGGGCTACAAAATAAGCTTATTTAAAGCTCATTCTTTGTTGCAATCTCAGATTTGGTGGTGTATAGGTCTCACTACGTTCTGATGGTGTTTATCACTCTAAAACCTCAGAAACCTTAGCTCTAATGCCAATAATGATGAGCCTTATAAGAATAAAACTCAATGATAATTGGTCTCTAATGGTTCAAAATGAAAATAGAAGAAAATGAAATATGAAATCTAAAAGTTGAAAGGATGGAAGGAATAAACCTTGATTGATTGATAAGAATCCTCGCCACAATCAATACAAGGGTTGGACACCACTTTTAGGGATGAGAAACCTAAAAGATAAGTCTCATAAACTCGCCACCAAAAAAAATTGGATAGGAGAAAAGAATTGAAAATAATTAGCTACTTTATTAATCAACTCTGAATATCCCATAAATAAGCATAAGGTCCCTTGTTTATAGTAAAAGATTTAGCCAAAGGGTTTTACAAGAAAGGAAATTAAATCTTAAATAATTAATTAAGGTATTGGTTGCTGACAAAGAAAGTAAAATAGTCAATGGAATTAATTTCCTTGCAATCTAAGGAATTAAAACCTTTCTTAAAAAAAAAACATAAAGCCTTGGGAATTAAGTAATAATCTACACACTAAAAATTTTCTTAATTTATATGCTGCTGACTTTCTTACTTAAAAAGACTTTTAGAATCTTGAAAGATCTTTTTTACCGAGCACATAATATACAAAGTTGACTCTTTTAGCCTTTGATTGTGTGATTGGGCCTGTATACTTAAACACTTCCTCCTTTAAAGACTTGGGAATTAAATAATAATCTGCACACTAAAAATTTTCCTAATTTATATGCTGTTGACTTTCTTGCTTAAAAAGACTTATAGAATCTTCAAGGATCTTCTTTACCAGCATATAATACATTAAGTTGACTCTTTTAGCCTTTGATATTGTGATTGGGCCTGCATACTCAAACTCCTCCTCCTTTGGGCTTGCTAACTTAAGCCAACCATGATGTGGCACATCAAAATACTACTCTGATGCATGAATGCCTCTAAAGCTAAGAAAATTCTCGAGGAAGTCCATGAAGGAATCTACAATACACAAACCAATAGACAGTAAATTGCAAAACAAGTCATGTATTTGGGCTATTATTGGTTGACTCTTGAGAAGGATTGCATCAATCGTGCTTGAAAGTGCCTCAAATGCCAAATCTATGCAGACAAAATCCATGTCCTGCCATCAGCTCGACATGTTATGACAACCTTATGGCTTTTTCTATGTAAGGCATAGACATGATCAGATCGATCACCCCCAAGGCATCTAACAAGTATCGTTTCATTTTATTCGCTATTGATTATTTCACCAAGTGGGTAAAAGTGACTTTTTGTGCCAATGTCACTGAATCGATTGTGTGCAAATTTATGAAAAGAGAAATCATTATAGATATGAGCTTCCTAAACAAATCATCATAATAATATGTAATTTGAAAAGGAAGATTATGTAAGTAATCTATTCCCAATTCAAAATTTAGCATCATAACTTAGTGCTAAACTTGTTCAAGAGCGAGGCTACCGGCCTAAGCCCAAAGGTCCCTCCGATATTTAGGAGGGTTTGGACAAACATATTAGGCCTGAAATATGGGCTTGAACAAAAAAATTAGGCTCGATAAAAGGATAGGCTAGGCCTTGGGTTTAACTTTCAAAGCCCAAGCCTGGCCCGGGCCCATTTTACTATTACATTATATATATTTATTTTATATCATATGTATTATGTAATTTTTGTCATATAAATAATGCATATATAATATTTTACTATAAGCTTTAAAAACTAAGTTAAATTATTTGTATATATAAACTTAATAAAAGAAAATTATTAAATTAATAAAGATTAAATTTTAAAAAATATATTTTTTTAAGAATAAATTATAAAAAAAATATAATATGGGCGGGCCTAAATGAGCTTGGACTATTTATTTACCAATATGGCTGGGCTTAGGCAAAATTTGAGACCATATGTCAAGCCGGGCCAAGCTTGGACCAGCATAGTTAATGTTAATACCATGCATAAACCTAGCTCGACCTATGAGCAGGTCTATTCAGTGTTAAACCATCCAAAAATAAATAAGGCAATCGAAGCAGCCAACAAGAATATTAAAAACTAGTCAAAAAAATACTTGAAACATATAAGATTGGCACAAAAAGTTATCTTTTGCACTACATGCCGAGCACACAGCAGTTTAAACTTCTACAAGTGCTACCTTATTTTCCCTAGTTTACGGCATAGAGGCTATTTTACTTATCAAGGTTGAGATCCTCTTACTCAGTGTCTTGATGGAATTACAACTTAAAGAAGCCAAATTGGTAAAGAACTAATATAAACAACTCAATCTCATCAAGGAAAAAAAATGAAAGCCATCTATTATAGGCATATGTATCAAAAGTGTATGATGCAAAACAATAACAAAAGGGTTAGTCCTTATCAGTTCTGAGGTTACCAAGTAATCAAACAAATCCTCTTGATTCATAAAGATGCCTGATAAAAATGGACTTTAAATTAAGAAGGGCCATATATGGTAAAACATGTATTTTCTAGAGGAGCCTTGATATTAATAGAGACAGATGATAGTGATTTACCCAACTTTATCAATTCTAACTCTGTCAAGAAATACTACACCTGAAAAGATTCTAGAATGAAAACCCTAAAGAGTGTCTTATTCTTTTCCAAAGAAAAAAAGAAAAGATGCTTTATTTAAAACCTGAAGAAGTGCCATAAGTGACCAAACTCTCATTAAAATTTGACTTCACCCTTCCTTGACCAAAACATCAAATCATAACTTAACCCATGTATTCTACATCGATTTACTCACCAAGTTTTATTCTTGCCCATCCTTAGAGAAAAAATGGTGTCTACCTAACCTCGGGGTAATCATCCTACCATAAAGTAATCCGAAAAATCTCCTCGTAAGTTGATTGACATTAAAGGATTGACCACTTGAGAAAGGTCTTTAAAGCACCCAATGAAAGATTTATGTCTTAGCATTAGGGGCTTAGCAGCAAGGAAAACCATTCTTAAGTCTTTTGTCTCTCAAAAGTTTTTATTGGTTATAACTTGCACCCTCTTTTGAAGGAAATATGATTACGTAATTTCCCATAAAATTCTTTTGTAACTCTTACATCCCATGTTGCATCATGTTTATAATTTAACTGATAACACTTGACAAATGAATGGAATTGGTAATAGGATTTACATACCTTACTTTGAAAGATGAAAACTTTCTAAGATTTTTGTTTCATGTCTAAAAATAAGAACGAACCTTGAAACCATAATCGATCTTACTTTTAGACCTTTCCATCCTAAAAATGTGCTCAAAATTAACTCTTCAGTAAACCCTAACCTAAAGGCTAATGGCAAAAAATCTTTTTCCACCTATCATCAAAACAACCAAAATTTAGATCAGTCCACTCAGACCACCAAAGACATCTTCTAAATTAAATTGAAAAGATAAATCTTTCATATTTGCCAGCAAATTTAGCTTAGCAAAAAGTCTCCAAACACAAAGCATTCAAGGTTAGGATCTTTCCTTCATAATCCCAGGCCATTCACACTTTCTAAAACAACCTTGACATTCAAAACCTCTAGAAATCTAGAGTAAGATTGCAGAATCTTAGGGCAAGAGGTCACCCTTTCAAACTCATAGAAGAACAAACAACTAAAAAGATCAAAACCAATCATTAGACTAGGCTTTTAAAATCATTACCTTTGTATCACTCAAATATACATTTGCATCTTCATGCATCATTCATACAACAATTAACATCCTTCAAGTACAGACTCTTACTCATAAAAGTCAAACCAATAAAAAACCTCAAGTGCAAATTCTTGACTTCAAAAGCTCTAAAAGGCTTCAGGTAAAAATATTCCTAACCTTATGAGTTCACAAATTGAAAAGTCATCCAAGAAAGGTACCAAACTCATATCATTTAGTCTAAAAAAAGTTGGATGCCTTAACAAAGAGCTAGACATTTTTTTTCTTTCAGTTTACATAGAGCTAGCCAGTTTTCTCCCTTTTAGTCTATGAAGAGCTGGGTGTCTTTTCCCTTTCAATCCATAAAAGAGCTAGACACTTTTTCCCTTTTAGTCTACAAAGAGTTGGACATTTTTTTCCTTTTAGTCCATAAAGAACTAGATGCTCTTTTCCTTTTAATACATAAAGAGCTGGACACTTTTGCCTTTTAGCCCACAAAAAGCTAAGTACCTTTTTAATTTTAGTCTACAAAGAGTTGGATGGCTTTTTCTTTTTTAGTTCACAAAGACCTAGATTCTTGTTTGTTTTAGTCCACCAAGAGCCAAATGCCTTTTCCTTTTACTCCAAAAAAACCTAAATGTTTTTTTTCCTTCTAGTCCATAAAGGCTTAGGCATCTTTTCTTTGAGTCCATAAAGAGATAGAAGCTTGTCTCTTTTAGTCCATAAAAAGCTAGATGCCAATTAAGTTAATCCGTAAAAAGCTAAGCACCAAATAAATCTATCTAAAAAGAGCCAAGCATTAGTCAAGTCTATCTGCAAAGAGTGAGGCATCATTGAGTTTGTCTATAACAAGCCAGGCACCAATCGAGTTTGTTTGCAAAGAGCTAGGCACCAACCAGGTTTATCCACAAATAGCCAAGCACTAGTTAAATCTATTTGGAAGGAATCGTGCATAATTAAATTAATTTGTAAAGAGCTAGACGCCAATTGAATCTATCTATAAAGAGCTGGGCACCAGTCCAATCTGCCCACAAAGAGTTGGACACCTATCAAGTTAAAGTCCATATTAGCTAGCACCTATCTAGAGAGGTTAAACATAAGAAAAAAAATCTAAAAGCCTTTTAGGAAGGTCAAACCCCATAAAAAATTTTTCAAACTTTTATCAGAATTGTAGCTAATTTATTATGATCATCATGATAAAACATTAATTAAATTTCATTTTTGCAAGCATTTAATAAACATCATCCTACCTTGACCAAATGGTGTTTATTTGTCTTTAGCCTATTCCTAATACTCAGTAACAGCCAAAGAAAAATAATTGTAGACGCCATATTTTGTCTGAGCCATCATCGAAGGCATTAAGGGTCATTATCCTAGGCATCCTAGGAGTCATTCGAGCATGGGTTAGTTTTCCATGATTTCCAAATAAAGTGATGTATTCAGCGAGCCTAAGGTACGTGCAAGTCATATTGGTGCGTGCGTCTTGATATGATGCTTTCACATCATTAAAAATTTAAAATTTCACTGGTAGCATTGATAAAAGAGGGTTTGGTATTAATATCTAAGTTATGATATCAATATTGAGCATGTTCGTATTGATAGATGCCTTGATAGTAGCTAAAATCATGATTTTTGGCCAAATGTATCGATACACAAGTAAAAGTATCTATATAGGCCTTTGTGGTATTGATACAAGTCTTCAAGTCTCAAGATTGGAAATATTTTTGTTCTTGGTATTGATACAGACTTTATTATATAGATACTGTAAGGAAAAATTTGCCTTTTGTATTGATAAAAAATGCTTTGTATCAATATACCAAGGCATATTTGCCTAGTTTAGGGCCATTCTTTAGCCTGTCCACTGTTGATCTAAAAATCTAGCTTAAACATGTTTTTGCATAAAAAATCATCAAAATACCAGGCCTCAGCTTTGGACTAGTGATTGGATTTTAACAAATTTTTTAAGCCTAAATTGCCAAGACAAGGATTTTTTATGACATTATACAAGTTAATAAAAGGCAAGATTGATTTTTCTCAATGCTCAAGTGCATAAGTTGGCTTTACTCCACTGTTTTTACTAAGCAAGCTAATAACTTAGCATGGTAGTTGAGCATAGTACCTTGCCCTTACATTAGATACATGCACCAAAACCATATAATGCCCTTGCTTTTTGCATTTTTTTGTCTTCACATTCACATGGCTATGTATGCCAACTTTAGCTCAGTTGAAAGATAGACATACTCTATACAAAATCTACATAGACACCAAAAAACCAAAACCTCCTCAATTCCCATAGCTACTTCAAACCACAGCTAAAAACTCTTCCCAAACCTTCCATTCTACTCATCCTTCCTTCAACACCTTAACTAAAAAGCTATTTCTTTTCATTATTTCTTGCTAATCAACATTGAAAAAGAAAAAAAGATGAGTCCAAAGTTGCCACTTAAACAAAATGATAAAGCCTAAAATTTTTGGTATAATCTCTCCCTTACTCTATTTATTTTCTTGTTTACAGTGTTTTCTTGCTTTTAGCATTTGCATCATCCTAGTGACCCTTTTTATGTTACCATAATCATTCTAAGATTCTCATGCACTATTATGGCCTTGGTTATGCTACTCTTAGGATTATGATGATCTTTTTAATGCCTTGATGTTCCATGGATGGTCAAATATGCCATTTTTAGTTTCACCATCAAAACATTCCCTATTCATGCATTTATTATCATGTTTCATCCATCTTTACATTTTTAACTCATACTTGAATGTTCAACCTAACATGTTTTAAGCATATTCATGCATTTTCTTGCATTTTGGTAGGTTTCATGCAACAAAAATGTTATCTTGGAAATTTTGACATGTTTTTTTCTTTTTTAAACATGTTCATATCATTTTTCATAGCATGATTCTTGATGTCATTTAAGAAGATAATATATCCATACATCTTTCCTACTTATTTCTTTACATTTTTACCATTCTTTTTCCTGCCAAAAAGTTATCTTTTTGTTTATATGTGTCATTATGTTCATTTTCATGCATGTCATATTTTGGTTTTAACATTTCATCAAAATGATTGCTTGTTAACTGCAAAAATCTAATTCAAAAAAAAAAACCTAGGTTAAATTTGTGTTACCTCAAATAAATGGAAAATAATATTGATTTAATGTTTTCACAAAATTAGCCCTTCAATCTTCGGGATAAATCAAGTTTTCTATGTTTGGATTCATGGTCAAATGAAGTTAAAAGTTATAGTTTTCAAAATAGAATAGCCTTTTACTTGTTTTAAAATTTTTAAACCCCAATCTAGAGCTTAGTGCCCTTATTGTTGACATGGTCAATGAGCTATTTCATCATCCCAAACTGCTCCAAGATTGTGTAAATGAATTTGTGAAGCCCATCTCATCCATTCCTTTTTGTCATAGATGTTCAAATGTCTTTGGCTCTAGTTTAGTCCTAAGAAACCCGAAACTACCAAAAAACTCCCTAGCTTTTGCTTTGGCAGGACTATGCTCAACATTAAAAAATTATTTTTTAGCCAAACACATTTTCTAGAATTTTCTAATAGTTTACTCTTAAAAGGCATCGAATTACCCCTGCAACAGTGTCTTGCTTGCTTTTAAATCATTTTGGATAAAAAGGTTATGATTTTTTGAGCCTTTGCTATCTGGAACCCCTAAAACTACTAAAATACATTCTGTTTGGGCCATTTCAGCCCACCAGATAATGTTTTGAAGTTTTAAAATATTTTTTCTAGAAATTTTTTAAAATTTCCTTTTTGGGAAGGCATCATTTGTGATTTAACGATATTGAGTAAGTCTAGGATGATTTTTTTAAGTCCAGTATGCCCTTTCTATGCATATGCTACCAGTGTTGAAACAAACCCAACTTTAAAAAATTAATTCCACCTAGAAAGTGATTTTCTTTGATTTTTGGAATATTTTTATGCTAATTCTTATCGAGTCACATTTCCAAACTATCCTATTTATCCCTAGAAGTTTTCAGATGAATCCAAAATAAATTTAGAAAAAGAGACAGTGCAATGCTATCATCTATTTTTGAAGTTAAAATTAACTTAATTTCTAAAACCACCTTTACCAAGATGTTCAAATGTCTTGATGTGATTGATTCCCCATTGAGTCACGTATCATAACACAAGACCTCTGGCTCGGGTCAAGGCTAAAACAAAAGGATAATTTTATTCAAATTCTTGGTTTCTATTTTTAAAATACCTTTTTCACCTAAATATTTTTTCTCTTGATAAATATCAAAATTTTCATCAATGAGGATACTTTAACCTCACTTTTCATTTAAAACTTAAATTTTCTCTCTTTTGAACCTTCTTGGAACTTCAAATTAAAACCCATTTTTAAACATATCCAAAATTTTCACCTTTTTTCCAACCCCACTTTCGAAGGGATATTCCAACCCTATTTTTCATCTAAAATTTGAATTTTCTTTTTCCCAAAATTTCCTAGGTCTTTTAATCAAAATGTTCTATTGAACACATCTAAAATCACCACAATTGGAGATACTCCAACCTTGCCTTTTGAGAGAATACTCTAACCCTGCTTTTTAAATTTCATTTGAAATTCAAATTCTCTCTTTGACATCCTAGAGTTTACTAATCAAAGCATTCTTTTCTTGTCCCTCAAGTTACCACTAAATACAAGCGTATCTTAAAATTGTCATTTCGATTAGTCTTCAATTATAAAAATTACCAGATATATTTCGATCGTTTTTCTCTTTTTTTATGTTTATTTTTATGCAACGTTATTATTTTTTTGTTTTACTAACATATTTCCTTTAATAATGACCATTGTGCATTCATATTTTAAAATTATTTTAAAAAATTACAAGGCAATGTTCTATGTTAGTATCTTTTCAACGCCTAGTATAGAATATTTGAATTTCAAAATTTAATCAAAAAACTATTTTCATAAAAAATTCCTATATTTCCTACACCTCTTAGGTGCATAGATGATCTAAATTTTTTTTCAAAACTTGAATCTATAATTTTCACAAAAATTCATGCATTGAAAAGGAATTATGTTAAGATAATGATAAAGTGGAACAGATTAAATTGAAACCAAAGTCAAACATGGTTAGCGGGTACCAATTTTGAGCATTTGTACACGTAACCAACTCTCAAACCTAATAAATGAATCTTTGGACCTTATAAACCTCGAAATTAATGTTTTGAGTTTCATAACTCAGTATATTGCTTTCAATAGGCATCTAATCATACCTAGCCTGAAATGATATGTGGCAACTCTAAATTTATAGCCATTTTATTGTAGCCTTCTGAGACTGTTAATGAGTAATTTGCCACTTAGTCTTTGTTCCCTTCATATTTTTATGCCTAATTCAGATCTCGATCAAGGGAAAAACCAAAAGCTCCCACCAACATGCCTACACCATTTTTTTTCAAGTTATGCATGCTACCTTTGAATTGAAAAAAGAGGTACGTAGCGATAACATAAGCTCGAAAGCTTTTAAGTTAAGGATGAACATGCAAGAGGTAACTTTCTACTTTTTTATTATTATGAAAATCACAAAAAAAATTATTTATTTGAAGATGAAAATGGCAACTTAAAAGCTTGAGACATATGATTCATGACGTTAAAAGAAAGATAACTAAGATAATTATGCCATAACTCAGTTCAATCTTTGGTAGTGGACATGGGTTAGGTAAGCTCTGAGAAAGGTAGCATGCATCTTGGTAGCCCATAGATGTTATCTTTACTCAAACCTTTCACTAGTAGTGCCATAATAGTTGCATCATTCATCAAGAAATGATAAGGAAAATTCAATAAAAACTTTGTTAGTTTGGAATAATTTAGTTACTCGAAGTAAATTTCTCTTTAAGTTGGGAACATGTAAGACATTTATGAGGTGCAAGGGTGTGTAGGGTGTGGGAATCATGGAGGAACCAGTGTAACTAATTTCAAACCTGTGCCATCTCCTACAAGTGTTTGATCTGGACCTCCATACTTTGTGTATAGTGAGAGACTATTAAGGTTGCTTGAGACATGGCGTGAGGCATCTGTATCAACAATCTCGTTTAAGGCATCTTTTATGTAAGAAGTTGTCACATGGTTTGCAACTGGTTTTCTATGAAATAATGCAAAGCTCTAGTATAACTTAGCACTCTGTCCTTGTTTATCACATAATTAACAAACTATCTTGGACTATCTTAGGTGAAGGCAAAATTGCATTAGAAACTACTTTCTTCCTTTAATATAAAATATTATTGTAGATGTATTAAGAGAGTGATGATAGGAATTACCTCTTCCTCTCTAAAACTTATCACCTCTTATTTTTTTAACAAAATAGATAGTTTCTATGGGTTGTTGATGAAGTTTTTGTTAAGAATATTTTCATAATCTATGAGTTTGTCATGTAACTCTTCAAAAAAAGAAAGGAGTTTCACGAGCTCACATTGCCATAGAGTTTTCCTTAAAGTTTATCCTAAGGCCATTGAGTATTAAAGGAATCAAATCATCATCAGAGATTGGTGTCTGTGTCAATGCTAGTTTGGCTGCATTGCATTTCATAACCCGCATATAGTCTCTTATGAATCGTCCTTCTTGTGTTTTCATTGTAAGCTTATTCTTTAATAATATTACTTTGGATCATGTTTTGCTGGCAACAGCGGTGGACAGGTTTTGCCAAGCTTCTTGAAAGGCTTTTATAGTTGTAATGATTGGCATAATGGATTCAAACACTAAGGCCATTATAGCATGTAATATAAATTTATCCTGCCTAAGCTAGATATAATGGGCTAGATTAGAGCTTTGAGTTCCATTTATACATATTATAGCTTTTGGACAAGCAATTGTTCCATCAAGATAGCCAGTGATGTCATGACCATCAAGTAGTGAATATAATTGGATCTGCCAAGATGGAAAGTTAGAGGCACTCAATTTTAAAGGGAGTTGTGTTGCAACATTGATGGATATTGGTTTGGTTTTAATGGTGTTTACGCTAGTAGTATTGTCAGGATGGTTGTTGGTAGCCATTTGAGTTAAGAGGAAATGGAAGAATATGATCAAACAGTTATTAGGCAATGGCATTTGATACCCTGTAATCGCTGCTATAATTGGCAGTAAAAGTGCATTTTTTGTTCATGAGTGAACACAATATATACACACACACGTAAGTATAGATTGCCTACGAGACTTGAACTTTTTAAAGTTTTTACAATTTAAAATTAAACCATTGGTATTGGCCAAACTTGATTAAGATATCTTGTTGGTGCAAATTTTGTGATATTTGGTTTGTTGAAGATACAACTGACCTAATCTTACTGTTTGTTACTGAAATGATGTTGATTTACTTGAGTGGAGCATCTACTACATTATACTACTCATAATTAAGTAATCCTTTTACTCATCTTCTAAAAATCGTTCTATGTAGTCTTCATTTATATTATCAAAATCAAAGAATTTCTCCTATAATAGGATATTATAGTTGGAAGCACCTATGAGTTGATTTGGATGGGTTGGATTGGAAGAGTAAAAAAAGTTGTTTGGCTCCAAGTTTCGCACATCAAGTCCAAAAGCATGTGAAATATATTAAATATTAAAAGATTATTTTATATTAATTTTTATACTTTTTAATTAAATTTAATTAAATTTAATTAAAAATTTATTAATAAATAATAATTTAGATCGAATTAAACCAAATTAAATTATAATAATTTTATTCAAATCCAACATACTTCAAATCATACTTGTGAATCAGCTACG
>JBBYHO010106896.1:0-43272 GCA_038382025.1 Adansonia gregorii | reverse complement strand
TTTTTATGTAAATATAATAAATTTATGTATTACAACTTTTATTATCTTTTATCATAATTTATGTATGTAAATAATGTGTATGTGTAATTATAATAAAAATATGTAATATTAAGTTATATTATCAATTATAATAATTTATGTAATAGATAATATAATTTATGTAACTGTAATATTTATTGGTAATTTTAATTTTTTTTATGAGAATGATTTATGTAATTTATAATATATTTATGTAATTATAATGATTTTATATATTATTATATAATAATATATGTAAAAGTTAAAAAAAAGAGGTAACCGGCTTAGGGGGGCCTTACGGGAAGCGCTCCCCAGAAGCCCTCCTATGTTAATGCATTGTGAGTTGCAAAAGAGTTCGTTTCAAGAGTTTTTGATTTATTAAAGGTTTAAATTTATTATCATATGCGCTTTTGGCTTCCTTTAATACCAAGATTGGATTTAAAGGTCTCTTATGTCCTAAGTTGGAGTGCGAGTTTGCCTTATCATTTCAAGGCAAAAGCTTGAAAAGGCGAAAGCTTGAAAACGTCTACAGTTGGAACACTTTTTGTTTGACTCATCACTCGCTCTATTGTTTATGCTAATTAAATGTTTTCAAGACTTTTTATTGTGTCCACTCTTCGTTATGCAGCAACTAAATACTACTTGGTTTTCTAATATTTAAATGCTATGACATGCTTTAGGTTAATTAATCAAGTTATTACTTTGTTCTATATTTGAGTATATCAAAAACTTAATGCTAACAATTGAAATTAAGAGTCATGCTACCAATTGACTATAAAACTATTAACCACTTGATCAATTTTTTTTCTTATATTGTGTTTCTTTTGGTACAATTTCTTTATTTAGAGTGACTTCTTCTGACTAATAGAACCCTTTGACAAATTTACGAGAGGAAGAATAGGTTTTATTGGAATGTTACTGATAATATGCTTTCTACACTAGGCCTTGAGATGTAAATATTGTGCACTAGAGCATATGGACATACATATATCTATGTAAATATTATAATTCTCTATGCCCTTGTGATATATGTTACTTGCAATATCCTCTATTAAATTGCAAAATATTTATATAGTTCTTTGTATTTATTTATATCAGATTTTGGGTGCAGACATATCTATAATTAAAAAGGATTTTGGTACAATAGTAAACTACTTATATCAGTTTTATGAGTGTAACTTTTGTACTAACTATTTACCTTTTTTCCCTTTTCTTGATTTATGTTTATAAACAAGATTGTATGGCATGATCTGTCCACTTTTCAGTTATCAAAAGTTCTTCAAAATGTTGTATGTTGTTGAGTTTCCTGTACTTATTCAAAATGTTGATTTTTGTTATTAATTTGGTATTTTGTTCATGCTTGCATAAGTTTAATACAATAGTAGATATAATTATTTACTTCATCTGCCCAAATTGGGCTTAGTGTGAAAATTTGACTTTGGCAGACTTGGTCAATTATTTGCTATACTTTGAATAAGCTGTGAGGATATGTTACGACTATGATGGTAGTTCCTCTTTTGCTATATGCCGCAACATGGCTTGGATACAAATCCTGACCAACTCGCTTTAAAATGTGACTGTACCCATTATTCTTATATATATCCGTATATCATTATATTCCTTTATTTGGGACCCGTATCATCATTAATATCATTATTTTTTTTTATTTTTTGTGTCTGGGGATTGAGCTGTCAAGATGAATTGCCTATTTGAATTAACTCTAAATAGTCGTTATGAAATAACCATTTATTTTGGAGTCGCCACCAATCTTATATTGGCCAGTGATATTACTTACCTGTTAGAGTTTATATTTCAAGGATTATGAAACCCATAAAAAACAAACTCTAAAGTCTAGGCTCATTCCAGAGATCACTTAAAAGGGTTCGATAGTCGGTTACAATCACAAGCAAAAATTGACCTTCTCATGATGCTCGGTAATCGGTATCTTATTAATCGTATGTTAACATAAATTTTGATTTTATTTGGTTTCAGTAATTGATATTTAATTGTAATTCTTACATTTCAAAAATTAATTTTACAAAACAAATTTATTATTTTGGATGGAAAAATTGTGTTTTAATATTTTTAAAAATCAAAATATCTTCTACACTCTCCTAGAGAACTAGGAGAACACGAAAGTTTTTATCATTTTCTATCATTTTTCGCTAGAGAACCTATGGAATACGAAAGATTTTATTGTTAGAAAATTGAAAAATCTTGACTTTCATTTTGGAAAGGATATCTAATTACTAAAATAATCCATAGAACCCCTCACATATTTTGGTAGGAATTACACATATTATTGTAACATTGGAGACATTACCTTAATTTATAAAAAAATACTCGATTTTGTTAAAATTTTAACCCAATGACCTACAAATAGCCTAATATGATTAACCCGTTCCCAATTTATACTTTCGACATGAATGTATCCAGTATTCACATAGGAATTGGTTCTAATGCAAAATTACGAAAATGCTTTTAGGGTACACATTTGATGTAAAAGTATCCCAATTATCCTAAGGACTCGAAAATGATAATAAAAGGATGAACCTATTCTAAATATACGCCTTTCGCCAAAAAAGATCCTCGTGCTTACCTAAGACTTTACTCAAGATAAATTACCAAAATGCCTTTAGGTTTTATCTTCGATGTGAATGTATCTTTGTAACTGTACCGGACTTTAAAATGATCTTAGAAGGCTAAACTAATCCTAAATATTCATCTTTGGCATAAAAGCATCATAGTGAGCAAAATTATCAAAATGCCCCTAAAGTATACCTTTAACGTGAAAGTACCTCGGTAACCCTAGCCGACTTTAAAATGATCTTAGAAGGCTAAACCAATCTAAATATTCACCTTAGACGCAAAAGTATCCTCGTAAGCTAAATTACCAAAATGCCTATAAGATATGCCTTTGATGTGAAAGTATCTCGGCAACCTTAATGGACATTAAAATGTTCTTAGAAAGCTAAACTAATTCTAAATATTCACCCTTGGCATAAAAGCATCTCGATTAACAAAATTATCAAAATACCCTTTGGATATTCCTTCTACGTGAAAGTATCCCGATAACCCTAACAGACATTAAAATGTTCTTAGAAGGCTAAACCAATCCTAAATATTCTCTTTTGGAGTAAAAGTATCCTTTTAAGCAAAATAGCTAAAGTGTCCTTAAGGTATACCTTTGATGTGAAAGTATCCCCATAACCAGAGCGACATAAATGTTCTTAGAAGGCTAAACCTATCCGAAATATTCACCCTTGCTGTAAAAGCATCCCAATAAAAAAATTACCAAAATGCCCCTAAGGTATGCCTTCGACATAAAAGTATCTCAGTGAACTTAACAGACACTAAAATGTTCATAGGCTAAACCAATCCTAAATATTCACCTTTTGCGTAAAAGCATCCTGGTTACTATCTAGAACTTAATTTTAGGCAAAATAATAAAAATGCCTCTTACGTATACCTTCAATACGAAAGTATCCTCATACCTTAACAAACACTAATACGATAATGAGATGACAAACTTATCCTAAATATGCACTTTTGGCATAAAAGCATCCTGATTACTATTTAAGGTTCAATTTTAAGCAAAATTATCAAAATACCCTTAGGGTATACCTTCGATGTTAAAGTATCCCGCTACCTTAACGGACACTAATATGATGATGAAATGAAAAACTATTCTAAATATGCACTTTTGGCCAAAAAGCATCTTGATTACTATCTAGGACTCAGTTTTTAGGCAAAATCACCAAAATACCTTCAGGATATACCTTTGACATAAAACTATCTTGGTACCTTAACGAACACTAAAATGATGATGAAATTATTAATTTTCCCTAAATAGGGAAATTAAAATCCTAAAATTGGCTTAAAATGCAAAAAACTATAATTAAGCCACTAAACTTTTAAAAATTTTATTCAGTACCCTCCGGAGAACCAAGAGTATACAAAAAGTTTTGATAATTTCTATAACCATACGGAAGACCATATGAATAATAGAAATATTTAAAAGTTCAAAAAAATCATATTAGCCTCAAAATGCAAAGTTTTCTAAATGATCCCTAATATTTTCTAAATTTACTATTTAATCCCTATACATAATAAAATCATAAGTAAACACAAAATAGATCACAAAAAATCATAAAAACCATACCAAAGATCATAGAATAAATTTGGCCATGTATCTAAGGCCTTAGAACAAAAATTTTATGATTTTGCAAATAAGCCCTTAAACTTTCTAAAATTAAATTTAGTACCCTAATAGAAAATTGAAAGAATATGAAAAGAAATTTATAATTTCTATACCCATACAGAAAGCCGTAGGACTATAGAAATATTTTAAATGACTAAAAAAGACCACTTTACCCATAAATGCTAAGATTTGCTAAATGGTTCTTATTTTTTCTAATTTTATAATTTGGTCCACACATGAAATAAAATCATAAATAAACACCAAATACATCATAAAAATTACAAAAACCACGCCAACAATCATGAAATGAATTCAGCCAAACACCTTTGGCCACAAAACAATTTTTTACATTAGTCCCTTAACTTTGTAGAACTGCAAAATGACCCTAAAATGTAAAAAAATGCATAAAATGTGTTTCAAAATGCCTAAAAAAAACTTCTTCCATGGTGCTAAGGAGATTTGCTCGAGCATGGATAATATATTAAAAAAATTAAAATTTTTACAATTTAATCCTTAAATTTCCTTTTTTTTGCAAAACAACCTAAAAACATAGAATGAATATGAAAATAAGCATAAAATCATCAACAAAAATTCCTATTAAATTAAGCCCAGGTGAGGGGCAAGCATACATCAACAATTTATTAATAAAAAAACATGAAAATAAGCATGAATAAATATTATCAAACTTAATACAGAAATAAAATTATAAAAATAAATATATGAATATGTAAATAACATATTAACATGAAAATATTAAGAATAACAACATAAACATCAACACACATATACAAAAATTAATATCTCATCAACAACAATAATATTTCATAAAAAATCAAGCTTTAATTAAAAATTAAATATAACAATAAATATATAGAAAATTGTTTATTGTTAACATTTTAGGCTTTCAACATGGTTGAAAAATCCATGAGTTTAACATGATTTTGACTCACAACAAAAAAGAAAAATGATGGAAATAAGCAAAAATTACAAAATCTCTTCATGAAATTACCTTGAAAGGCTTGCAAACTTAAAATTTTTTCAAAATTTCTAGGAAAAATGGCTAAATTTGGTTATGAAAATCATTAACTATTCGGGAGAGTTTATCCCATGGTTTTGCAAGATGGGAAGGATGACAAGAATGGTGATGAAGGCTTCCACCAAATTCTTTTACTTTCTTTTATTCTCTTTTATTTAATATTTATTTATTTTCTTTCTTTATTATTTCTTTTACTTTTCATTAATTGGATTTGATTTAAATTAATGATTTTTTGTCATTTAGTGAATGAAGTCGTTCATGACATCATCAATTATAGAGAGCTTTAGGAGATATTTTTGTAATCTATAAAATTATACCGTAAAAAGTAATTAATAAGACTAAATTGTAAAAAAAAAAATAAAAATTACATATTTACAATAACATTTCATATTATCAATTTAATTTAATCTAATAATACAAACAATTTTATGTGCAATAAAAAAAATTAAAAATAGCAAACTTGTAAATTTTATGGGAAAAATCCTTAATAAGAAAACTTACTATATGTGAAAATTTACAAAAGTCATGGAATAAATTGAATTTTTCAAATATGGTTTAATATGAATTGAATAATAATATTTGAAGAATTTTAAAAACTATAAACAGAAAAAAAATCTTATAAAAAATTTTATAGAGTAAAAAACTTCATATCTTGAAAACAGAAAAATTTCAAAACTCATAAAATAAATTTAATTTTGAAAAACTGATTTAATATGAATTAGTAATATTATTTGAAGAATTTTAAAAATTATAAATTAAGGAAAATCTCTCAAAAAATTATGAAGCGGAAAACTCCATATTTTAAAAGCAGAAAAAACCTTAAAGAAATGTAAAACTCATAAAATAAAATGAATTTTGAAAAACTAATTTAATATGAATTAAACAACAATATTTGAAGAATTTTAAAAATTATAAATTTAGAAAGTTCCCCTGAAAAAAATTACAAATCAAAAAACTTAGTATTTTAAAAATATGAAACATTCTGAATAAAAATGCAAAATTTATAAAACAAAAGTGAATTTTGAAAACCTAATTTAATATGAATTAAATAATAACATTTGAAGAATTCTAAAAATTATAAACATGAAAAAAATCTTCACAAAAATTTTATGGAGGAAAAAATTTCATATTTTGGAAACAAGAAAAGTCTTAAAACCTATAACAAATAAATGAATTTTGAAAAATAGATTTAATGGTGGTTTAATGGAAATATTTAAAGAATTTTGAAGTTTAAAACTCGAGAGAATTCTACCAAAACTTTTATAGATAAAAGAAAGCTCATATTTTAAAATCGAAAAAATTTTAAAAAATACATTAAAACTTATATAAAATGAATTAAATACAATATATTATTCAAAATACTAATTTACAAATTAGTAAAGGTAAAAATTTAAAATTTGAAATAATTTTACCAGGAAAAATTTCATGAGTATGATACTCGCAATATTATGAAAAATTCAACATCAAGTACGAAAATGAACAACTTCACACCTCGTGGTATAAAATGCTTGTATGAATTTTTGCTAGAATATTTTTAATTTTTCGAGGTAAGTATTAGCAGACATAGCACATATGTATTGTTAAAAATATATGACAGCCAATTTTTTGAATATTACTTGACATTAATATCATCTGTAGAGATGTATTTTCAAAATTTGAGAAGAATTATTAAAAATTTTTTATTAACTATTCATCTCGTATATGCAAAATTACAGATCAAAATATGATTATTTCTATCATGTGAACTTACGGCCATTTAAATGACTAAAAAAGATCTTAAAAATGTCTTGTTCATTTAGAAAAGATCGTTCTCATGTGGGTGGCCATTGAGTTCTCAATCTTAGATATTCAAAATTATCAAAAATAAGACCCGACCTAAATGAGGTGTCATACAGCTACCCCTTTTTGATCGTTGCTGAGAATCAAGAACAAGGCAAAGGCTAAATAGAGATAATTTCGTTCGAGTCATTAAGCTTTGAAAAATAATCTAAACTAATAATGAACATAATAATTAATTAACCAACGGTGAATAGTTAAATTAAATGATGACTAGGGTGGAACCTAAGTCAAAAGGGGTTGATTGGGATAAAACCATGCAAGTCAACAAAAAAAAATTGATCGAGACAAAACCTAAAAGTTAACAAATGAAGGGAGCTGGCTGGGATAAAATTGATAAGTCAACAAACGAAAGGGGTTGATAGAGACAACACTGACAAGTCAATAAATAAAAAGAGTTGATAAACAAGTCAACAAATGAAAGAGGTTAACTGAGATGAAACCAATAAGTCAATATAGGTAAAAGTTGACTAGGAAAAAACTAACAAGTTAACAAAAAAAAAGGTTGATAGGGATAAAAGCTACAAGTTAACATAGGTAAAGGTTGACTATGATAAAATTAACCAGTCAACAAATGAAAATGGTTGAACGAGATGAAATTCATTAGGCAACATAGGCAAAGGTTGACCAAAATGAAACTAATAAGTTAATAAATAAAAGAGGTTGATCGAGATGAAATCGATGTCAACATAGGTAAGGGTTGGCCAGGATGAAGCTGATAAGTCAAGAAACAAAGGGGTTAACGGGGATAAAACTAATAAGTCAACATAAGTAAAGGTTAACTAGGATGAAACTAATAAGCCAACAAATGAAAGGGCTTAACTAAGAGAAACCAATAAGTTAACAAATAAAAAGGGTTGACTAGGACGAAACTAATAAGTCAACATAGATAAAGGTTGACCGAGATAAAATTGATAAGTCAACAAATTAAGGAAGTTGACTAAGACAAAACTGATATGTCAACATAGGTAAAGGTTGACTAGGATAAAACCTAAGAGCTAACAAATGAAAGGGGTTGATTAGGACAAAATCAGTAAGTCAATAAATGAAAGGGGCTGACCAGGACAAAATTAATAAGTCAACAAAAGTTAAGGTTGAGCAGAATAAAATCAATAAATCAACAAATGACAGGGGTTAACTAGGACAAAATCGATAAGCTAACAAATAAAAGGAGTTGATCAGGACAAAATTGATAAGTTAATATAGGTAAGGGTTAACCAAGATAAAATTGACAAGTCAACAAATAAAAAAGGTTGACTGGTATGAAATCGACAAGTCAACATAGGCAAGGGTTGATCGAAATGAAACTATTAAGTCAACAAATAAGAAGGGTTAATCAAGATGAAATAGATAACAAATGAAAGGGGTTGACTAGGATTAAATTGACAATTCAACAATGGTAAGGGTTGACCGAGACAAAATCGATAAGCCAATAAATGAAAAGGGTAGACTACGATAAAATTGATAAGTCAATAAATAAAAAAGGTCGATCAAGATGAAACCAATAAGTTAACAAATTAAAGAGGCTGATCGTGATGAAATTGACAAGTTAACATAGGTAAAGGTTGACCGGGATAAAATTGATAAGTCAACAAATGAAAAAAGTTAACTGGATAAAATCGATAAGTCAATATACGTAAGGGTTGATCGAGATAAAACCTATAAGTTAACAAATAAAAGGGTTGACAGTAATGAAATCGGTAAGTCAATAAATGAAAGGGGTTGACTAAGATGACATTGATATGTCGACATAGGTAAAGATAGACTAAGATGAAATGGATAAGTCAACAAATGAATAACGTTGATCGAGATAAAACCAAAAAGTTAACTTAGGTAACGGTTGACCAAGACAAAATCGATAAATCAACAAATAAAAATGGTTAACCTACGTAAAATCGATAAGTCAACATAAGCAAGGGTTGATCGAGATAAAACTGATGAGTTAACAAATGAAAAAGGTTGATCAAGATGAAATTGACAAGTCAATAGATAAAAAGGTTTCATCAAGATGAAACTGATAAGTCAACAAATGAAAAAGGTTGACTAGGAAAAAATCAATAAGTTAACATAGGTCAAGGTTGACCGACATAAAACAACAAGTTAACAGATGAAAAGGGTTGATTGGGATGAAACCAACAAGTCAACATAGGTAAGGGTTGACTCAGACAAAATCAATAAGTCAATAAATGAAAGAGGTTGATCAGGATAAAACTGACAAGTCAATATAGGTAAGGGTTGATGAGACAAAATTGATAAATTAATAAAATAAAAGGGGTTAATCGAGATAAAACTGATAAGTCAGCAAATGAAAAGGGTTGACCATGATAAAGCTGATAAGTTAACATAGGGAAGAGTTGTCCAGGATGAAATTAACAAGTCAACAAATTAAAAAAGTTAACCGGATGAAATCAATAAGTTAACAAATAAAAAAGGTTGACAGGATGAAACTGACAAGTCAACATAGGTCAAGGTTGATCGAGATAAAACCAATAAGTCAACAAATAAAAAGGGTTAACTAGGATAAAACTAATAAGTCAGCATACGTAAAGGCTGACTGGGATGAAACTTATAAGTCAACTGGGATGAAACCTATAAGTCAACAAACAAAAAAGGTTAACCAAGATAAAATTGATACGTTAACAAATGAAAATGGTTGACCATAATGAAACTAACAAGTCAATATAGGTAAGGGTTGACTGAGACAAAACCAATAAGCCAACAAATGAAAAGAGTTTACTAGAATAAAACTGATAAGTCAACACAGGTAAGGGTTGACCGAAACCAAACCTAGATGTCAACAAATAAAAGGGATTAACAGGGATAAAATTGATAAGTTAACAAATGAAAAGGGTTGATTAGGATAAAATTAACAATTCAAAATAGGTAAGGGTTGACCAAGATAAAATTAACAAGTTAACAAATGAATAGGGTTAACTGGAATAAAATTGATAAGTTAACATAGGTAAAGGTTGATTGGGATCAAACTGATAAGTCAGTAGATGTAAGGGGTCGACCTGGGCAAAATCGATAAGTTAACATAGGTAAATATTGATTAGGATGAAATTGACAAGTCAACAAATGAAAGATGTTGAACAAGATGAAATCAACAAGTGAACAAATGAAAGTGGTCGATCAAGATGAAACTGGCAAGTCAGTAATTAAAAAGGGTTGGTGTTGAGAATGGAATAACATTTGACCTTTGATCAATTTGAAAAAGTGAGGGGCTTACCTTTTGATTTTGGGAGAATAAGCATGATCATCATTCTATTTTCGCATAATGTTTAACTTTTCCTAAATATTATTGAATGTAAATGCATGCTTAATGTAGAAACTATTGCTGAGGTTTCTTTCTACTTTGAAGTATGCTTTTCTTGCAGTTGAAGACATTTTCAAAAAATGTTGCAAAAATTTATATTTCTGTTTAGGCAAGAGAGTCAGCCTAAATCTCAATTTAGAGATATCTTCAAAAGATGTTGTGGAATTTTTTTCAGCAAAAAGAGCTTGCGATTAAACTTAAAGTTGAAGGCTTCCTCCCATACTTAGATTTTAAATCATTAAAAGGTTGTCATATATTTGTCCCATGAAATCCTTCTTCTAATCTTTATTTCAAGGATTTAGGAATTATTTAATTTTCCTAAAATGTCACCAAATACCAAATCAGTATCTATCAATTCAATGATACAACTTGATACAGTTTGATAAGTATTTGCTCGAGGCATATTTACAAACTTCTATTAAAATCATAAGAAATATTATAACTCATCAAAATTCCTAGATTTATAGAACAAGATCCCTTTCTTATTCAAACCTGGGAAAGAATCTACTCAACAAAAATTTTAGAATAATTTCAACCATGAATTTTTAAATATCAAGGATAATGAACATGTTATCTTCATCACGATGTTAAGACATTCTTATGATTGATGATCACCATTGGGACACCTTTGAACGAGATAAAGAAATGACTTTAAAAGTACAAATAGGTGGCACTGATAAAAGCTTGTCTTGAAGAAATTGATACAAAAAGTTCAAGGTTTATTAAGACCAAATTTAAGTGAATGTTCTTTCCATGGGAATTCCTTGAAAAGCAAACAAATCAAGTTATAACATCCTTTTAATCTTCAAATAAAATAGCCTGGCAAGTGTCAAAACAATGGTAGTAAATACCAAGTGTTAAAAGGTTAATTTGGAAAGCCTTTAACAAGGATCAATTTTCAAGGTTAAGGCATAAAAATTCTGAAAGATTATCTTAAAAGGAATCAATATTTGGGCATTAACTAAACTTTTTGCCAATATCATAAAACTTCCAAAAATTTTTGTGAGGATTTATGAATTAGCATGAAAAGTTTTTCCACTGGTAATCTTTGTCAGTTTAGAAACAAATCCAAAGCCTTTAAGTTTGTTCTAGACTACTTTTTCAAATTTTCACTCTAAAACTTCATTTTTAATTTGTTGCCCCATCATGTTCTTGAGGACTCAAAAAGCATCTAGAAAGATGAAATTTTGAAGAGTTTCTTAGGAATGGCCCGACAACTCAAATAGCCATGTTCGATCAAAATAGACTTTATAGATACGTAATACATGCCATGGTTTATGATTTAGAATAAAAAGGACAAATAGGCCCAAATTAGTTGTTTTAAGGGTAATTTAATCAAGGATCAATTTTCTTTAGAAGGAATTGAATGTAGTTTATTTTTCAAGATAAACTAATCTTTATTTCTTTAACTTTTCTATCTTTCATTTTTCTTTACTTCTCTTTATTTATTTCTTCATCATATTTTTCTTCATTCCTATTATGAAAGAACTTGAAACTTTCTTTGTTCTCCATTTTGAAAAAACTTAGAATTTTCTTTATGCTTCACTTAGAATATTTAAACTTCAAATTCATACTTTTTTTCTTTAAAATTTAATTCATGTAATTTGCCTTGTTTTTCTTGTAATTTAGAACAAATTTGCTTTTTTTTAGCTTGAAACTTTACTTCATTTGGCCCTTAATATAGAAGGTGATCTTTGATTAAGGTTCAAAGAAAAAAATAAATTATCAGCCCAAAAAGGACCGCTAAAGGATAATTTTCTATATTTGCAGGGATAAAAAAAGAAAACTAATTTTCATTTCAAACAAAACCATTTGAACCGGAAAGCATTTTGCTAGGAAAAAAGGGTCTGTCTTCTTTCGGAGATCATTTTGAGTACCTCATTGACATGATGTTGCACTTAATTTTTAAAGGCTTAAGGTATAGTCGACAACTTAAATACCCACTAATGAATTTTAGTTCTAGTTGAGCCTTCAAGAAGGAAATCAAATTGGCATGGGAAAATCTTACATCTTTACCAAGTCTTAGATTGAAACAGTTTTATCACAAAGGAGAAAGTGTTTTTAGCTTAGTTTCGTTCTCATTCTTCCTAAATCAAGGATTTTGAAAAGTGTCATAAAAGTTACAGCCAAAAGGTTATCTAAATATAGGAGATCTCAAAATTACTATCATTGTTCTAACACATGTTGAACTATAGTTATCTAAGTCTTTCAAGAATATAATTTGTTTGTTCGATCTTCAAGCTATAAAGGGATATTTAGGTGCCAACGTTTATGGTTATGAAAAGTTTATGGTTGAAAGTCTGGGGTAATCGTATGAATGGAAGTGAAATTTCTTTTCCCTAGAAAAGTTTGATTTAATGGTGATCACCCATTAAAGAAAAATTTTCAAAAATGTACTCATTGTCCTAGATACTGGAAATCATTAGTAATAAGTTCATATTATGATAGGATGCATAATATTCATAATGCAAAATTATTTCAAAATTCATAATTTTTAAAAAAAATGTATAAATTTTAAAGTTAACATAGGAATTGCCCTTGATTGGCATACTTCCATAAGGTCAATGGCTTTTAGACCAATACTTCTTGATAGGCATCTATCAATTTTAGATTTTGCTAGATAGGCATCCTTAGGGCTCGAATTATAGCTCGACTAATGGAACATTAGAAGGTGTATCAAACTCTAGGTTTTCAAACTAAAAAATTCCATAAGATATGTAGTTATTCCTATCATCTCAATCATGCTTTGAGTACAGTCACCATATACGACTTGATTTTTTACTAAACTTTAGCAAGGAGAATGAATCCAAAAGTTTATTGCATAGCAAAAAAAAAAAAATCCTCTAAGTAATTCAAGTCAAAATTTACAGGAGCATATAATTCCTGACCAACCAAGCTAGATACTTCAAATTATCCTCACATTGAACAGCATGAATTAGTTAATGAGGTCCTTTGGATAGAACATGTTGCATCCCTAGCACTTAAATTGTTCTACTTTGAGTAGTAAAGTTTCTTACACCTTATGAAAATAAAAAATATCACATGTTTTTGCACGAGCAAAGGAAAAAGCTTGCTGTGGAAAATCGATGAGGCACAGTGCACCTTTATCTTTTTCCTTTTCTTCACCCTAAATTATTTCTCAGATCCCTTTGCTTTTTTAGAATTTTAAGTAAAAAAGATTTATACAAAGGGTCACGAGATATGTGGATAATTCAATTAAGATCGTAGAATGTAAAATATTTAGGTTGAGGACGCAGTCTAAATGGATTTCCTTACTTGCTTGACTTTTTATGATGCTGGCTTCCATCGGTTGTGAATTACCTTCTCATCCCCACATATGCTACTTTAAGGTAATTTCTCTTCAGCTTGTACTTCTCTGAATTTTCCACATTGTAAATTACTTTGGTCACAACTTTGCCTTTGCACATACTTTCTTTCTTATTGAGGTTGGGGACTGCCAATTCTTTTTGTGCAGCAATTCTTGTATTTACCCTTTGCAAGAGGGGTGCCAATATTTATGTGGATGGCTAGTGCTGAAGTGTTTTGAGTGCTTGCTAGTTGTATATTTTATTAACCCATTGTTTATGCATCTTAAACAATGACTGGCATTTCCTTGGATGCCCCGGCAAAAGTGTTAGTAATACCTTTTGGCTAGTGAGGAGCTTGCTCTTTTGTCTTAAGTAGTTCCATTGTACTTTCAATTTGTGCGTGTATTTTTTCTTGTTGTATGGTACCTTCCATTTAATAATTCATGTTATTTCAACTTAAAATGTATAAAAAATGTATAAACCAATGTACATGAATGTGTATATATTTTACCAACATTAATCTTTATTAGCATCCTAGTATGATTGTCAATGAATGGAAAAATTACATAACTGAATGAATAAACAAATGAATCAATGTATGAATGAGTGAATACATAAGAGAGTAGATGGGGTAGCATTTAATGAAACAAATTGGATGGTAGACAATTTGCTAAGTATTTGACATAAAGACTATTATAGAGGCAAGCATCTGAAGAACTTGAGTCATGGTTCAACAGTATTGTTTCATTAATCCAAAATTCTCTAATTTGTCCATTGATTGTTGGTGTACATAGCCATATTTACAAGATTCAAAAGCAAAGTAATAGAAAGAATTGCTCTTGCAAATATTACATTTTCCTAATTATGTTAGTGCTTCTAAGGGATTTTTGAAAACCCTAATCATTTATTTTTTTCATTCATTTTTAACCCTATATTCACAAAATATGGCAAGTAGCCCAAAAAGTTATCTTCGCAATCATTTGATTTCTCCTGCATTCTAATACTTCTAATATGAGATTGTTTTCTCTTTTGTGTAAACCCTCAACCATTTTTATTAGTTTATTAAGCAGATTTTCCATTCCACGGACTTTATGGTTAAACTCTTCTTAGACAAACTCTAATGTGTTGACCCTTGCCCCTGAATTATCACCCATGTTTTGATTCTTGAAATAAAATAAATGTAATGAATTAGCACATTATGGAAATTATGAATGCATGAACATATAAGAATGTGAACTTTGTAGATGCATGAATGAATTTACAAGTTTTCATAAAAAAAATGTGATGGCAAGAAAAAAAAACTCTTTTGTAACATAAAAAATTAATAAAAGTAAAATATATCATAATAACACAACATACACTAATTAATTTGAAGAAAATCAAATCATATGGGTAAAGGGTTAGAAGCATTCCCTTATGTGTACTTAATTTGGTACCCTTTTAGAATTGGGGATGGCTCTAAACTAGGTGAGGGCCCTACAATTCATTACATGAAGTTTAGGTTAGATATCTAAATAGGTTCTCGAATTGCTCCTTGAGTTTAAAAAAAACTAGTGAGGTACCTTAATCCTTGCCTATTGCAGTTTTATGTCTAAAATGGTTTAATTTGAGAAGGAGTATCTTCTGTGCCGATAACGAGGCTAACACCATGAGCAGGCATAGCGATTTATACCATGTATGCTCTTTACTAGCCCAGATAGAGGCTAACATCTTAGAAGGCAGAGCTATTTCACCCTTTCCTAAAATATCGGGTACCTATCCCTCATCCATACATTGAAGAAGATCTAATGCATACGCATGTGCTAAATGTGTGCAATGGAACAACTTATCTTTTATGACTCAACAATTTAAAAAATAATAAAAACCTCTATTCTAAATTTTTACTAGAAATAATGCTGTAAAGGAAACAAAAAGGTTAGTGAAAAAATATATGAATAATATATAGCAAAATTTCTACGTAGGCAAAAAATACAATAAAAATTTGTTTTGAAAACATCAGGAATTATAGTTAAATACCATTTGAAATCGAATTAAGAAAATTTATTTAGCACGAGATTAATTTATTTATATATAGTTAAATACCCTCTAAATACCCTTTTAACTTTCTAATTTGTCCCTAGTGGAGTTACCAAGCTGTCGTAACATGGCCTAGGTACAAATCCTGACCATATTAACTTAAAATGACTGGTGTACCCATTATTCTTATATGTATGCCTATATCATTATATTCTTTTTATTTAGGGCCCGTATCATCATTAATATCATTAATATTATTTCCTATTTTTCTTATCTAGGGATTAAGCTGTCAAGATGAATTGCTTACTCGACTCAACTCTAAATAATCGTTACGAAATGACCATTTATTTTGGAGTCACCACCAATCTTATTTTGGCCAAGTGAGATTGGTCACTTGTCGAGTTTATATTTTAAGGATTAAGAAACCCGTAAAAAATAAACTCTAAAGTTTGTGCTCATACCAGAGATCACTTAAAAGGTCCAGGAGTCTGTTACAATCAGAAGAAAAGATTGACCATCTCATGATGCTTGGTAATTGGTACTTTAATCATATGTTAATATAAATTTTGATTTTTATTTAGTTTCAATATTTGATATTTAATTATAATTCTTATATTTCAAAAACTAAATTTTACAAAATAAATTTATTATTCCAGATAAGAAAATCGGGTTTTAATATTTTTTAAAATCAAAATATCTTCTGTACCCTTCTACAGAACTAAGAGAACATGAAAGATTTTATCATTCTCTATTGCACCCCGCTAGAGAACCTAGGGATTATGAAAGGTTTTACTTTAATAAAAATTGAAAAATCTTGAATTTTATTTTGAAAATTATATCTCGTTATTAAAATAATATGTAGAACCTTTCAAATATTCCGGTAAGAATTTCAGATATTATTTTAACATCGAACACATTGCTTTAATTTATAAAAAAAAAATCTGATTTTGTTAAAATATTAAACCTAAGACCTCAAAATGCTCTAATATGTTAAACCTATTCCTGATTAATACTTTCAATATGAAAGTATCCCAATATTCACTTAAAACTTAGTTTTAATACAAAATTATGAAAATGTCCATAAGGTATATCTTTGACGTAAAAGAATCTTAGTTATCCTAAAGACTCGAAAATGATAATAAGAGGCTGAACCTATCCTAAATATACACCTTTAGCATAAAAGCATCTTAATGCTTACTTAAGACTCAGCTCGAGAAAAATTACCTAAATATCCTTAGGGTTTATCTTTGATATGAAAGATTTTGGTAACCCTAATGGGCTTTAAAATGGTCTTAGAAGGCTAAACCAATCCTAAATATTCACCTTTGGTATAAAATTATCTCAGTAAGCAAAATTACTAAAATGTTCCTAGGGTATAACTTCGACGTGAAAGTATTTTGGTAACTCTAATAGACTTTTAAATGATCTTAAAAGGCTAAACCAATCCTAAATATTCATGTTTGGCATGAAAAGCATCCAGTTGAGCAAAATTACCAAAACGCCCCTAAAGTATGCTTTTGATATGAAAGTATCTTAGTAACCTTAATGGACGCTAAAATATACTTAGAAGGCTAAACCAATCCTAAATATTCACATTTGGTGTAAAAGCATCTCAATAAGCAAAATTATCAAAATACCCCTAGGGCGTACCTTCGATGTGAAAGTATTTCAGTAACCTTAATAAACATTAAAATATTCTTAGAAGGCTAAACCAATCCTAAATATTCACCTTTGGCATAAAAAGCATTCCTATTACTATTTAAGACTTTTTTAGGCAAAATTACTAAAATGTCCTAAGGGTATAACGTTGACGTGAAAGTATCCTCATACTTTAACGGACACTAATGCGGTAATGAGATGACAAACCTATCCGAAATATGCACCTTTGGCATGAAAGCATCCCGGTTACTATCTAGGATATTTTAGGCAAAATTACCTAAATGCCCTTAGGGTATACCTTCAATGTGAAAGTATCTCGAGACCCTAACAGACACTAATACGGTGATTAAATGAAAAATCTATCCTAAATATGAACCTTTGGCATAAAAGCATTCCAGTTACTCTCTAGGTCTCAATTTTTAAGCAAAATCACCAAAACGCCCTTAAGGTATACCTTTGACGTGAATGTGTCCGGTATCCTAAAATCCTAAAATTGGCTTAAAATGCGAAAGTTATAATTAAGCCCCTAACCTTTAAAATTTCATTCCATACCCTATGGAAAACTAAGAGAATACAAAAAGTTTTGATAATTTCTATACCCCTATGGAAGACCAAAAGAATAATATAAATACTTAAAAGTGTCCAAAATCATCGTATTAGCCTCAAAATGCAAAGTTTTCTAAATGATCCCTAATATTTTCTAAATTTATGATTTAGTCCCTTTATAAAATAAAATCATAACTAAACACAAAAAAGATCACACAAAATAAGAAAAATCATACCAATGATCATAGAATAAATTTGGTCAAGTACCAATGGCCTTAGAATAAAAAAATTTATGGTTTTGCAAATAAACCCCTAAACTTTTTAAAATTACATTTCATACCCTAACGAAAAACCGAAAGAATACGAAAAGAAATTTATAATTCTATACCCTTACGAAAAGCCATAGGAATATAGAAATTTTTTAAATGACCAAGAAGGCCATTTTACCCTTAAATGCTAAAATTTGGTAAATGATCCTTAAATTTTTCTAATTTTATAATTTGGCCCCTACATGAAATAAAATCATAAATAAACACCAAATACATCATAAAAAAAAATACAAAAACCACACAAACAATCATGAAATTAATTCAACCAAACACCTATTGCCATTAAACAATTTTTTTTCACATTTTACAAATTAGTCTCTTCACTTTGTAGAATTGCAAAATGACTTTAAAATGTAAAAAATGCATAAAATATGTTTGAAATGCCTGAAAAAACTTCTTCCATGGTTCTAAAGAGTTTCAGCCAAGCATGGATAATTTATAAAAAAATTGAAATTTGTACAATTTAATCCTTAATTTCCTGTTTTTCCAAAACAACCTAAAAACATAAAATCAAGACAAAAATAAGCCTAAAATCATTAGCTAAAATTCCTATTAAATTCGGCCAAGGTGAGGAGCAAGCATGCACCAACATTTTGTAATAAAAAATCATGAAAATAAGCATGAATAAATATCATCAAACTGTAATACAAAAATAAAATCATATAAAAGAAATATATGAATATTTAAATCAACATATTATCATGAAAATATTTAGAATAATAATATAAACAAAAACACACATATATTTAATCAAGCAACAACAACAATATTTCCTTTAAAAATCAAGCTTTAAATGAAAAAAATTAAATATAACAACAAATATATAGAAAATTGTTCGTTATTAACGTGTTAGCTTTCAACATGGATGAAAATCCATGAGCTGAACATGATTTTGACTCATAACAAAAAAGAAAAATGATGGAAATAAGCAAACATTACAAAATTTCTTCATAAAATTACATTGAAAGGCTTACAAAGTTAAAATTTCCCAAATATTTCCAAGAAAAATGGTTAAATTTGGCTATGGAAATCATTAGCTACTTGGGAGAGTTTATCCCACGGCTTTTCAACATGGGAGGAAAGGCAAGAATGGTGGTGGAGGCTTCCACCAAATTCTACTACTTCTTTTTATTTTATTTTATTTAATATTTATTTATTTTCTATATTTATTATTTCTTTTATCTTTCATTAATTAGGATTTGACTTAAATTAATGATTTTTTGTCATTTAAAGAATGAGGTCATTTAGGAGATCATCAATTCTAGAGAGTTTTAGGTGATATTTTTGTAGTCTATAAAATTATACCGTAAAAAAATTAAAAAGGCTAAATTGTAAAAAAAATTAAAAATTACATATTTACAACAAAATTTTATATGATCAATTTAATTTAATCTAATAATAAAATTTTTTTATATAATAAAAACATTAAAAATAGCAAACTTGTAAAATTTTACGAGAAAAACTCTTACGAGGAAAATGATTATATCTGAAAAAATACAAAACTCATAAAATAAATTGATTTTTTTCAAAACTGATTTAATATGAATTGAATAATAATATTTGAAGAGTTTTAAAAACTAAAAACTTGAAAATTAAAAACTATAAACTTGAAAAAATCTTACTTAAAAATTTATAAAGTAGAAAATTTCATATCTTGAAAATAGAAAAAAATTCTAAAACACATAAAATAAATTAAATTTGAAAAATTAATTTAATATGAATTAAATGGTATTACTTAATGAATTTTAAAAATCATAAATTCAAGAAAATCCCCTGAAAAAAATTATGGAGTAGAATATTTTTAAAATGCAAAAAATTGGAAAGAAAATGCAAAACTTATAAAATAAAATGAATTTAAAAAAACTAATTTAATATGAATTAAACAAAGATATTTGAAGAATTTTAAAAATTATGAATTCAAAAAAATCACCTAATAATTTATGGAGTAGAAAACTCAATATTTTGAAAACGGTAAAAATTCTTATTAAAAATGCAACACTTATAAAATAAAATGAATTTTCAAAACATAATTTAATATGAATTAGATAATAATATATGAAGAATTTTAAAAATTATAAGCTCAAAGAAATCTTCCCAAAATCTTTATGTAACAAATAACTTCATATTTTGAAAATGGGAAAAATCCTAAAACCTATAACAAATAAATGAAATTTGAAAAAACTCGTTTAATGTAGTTTAATGGAAATATTTAAAGAATTTTGAAGTTCAAAACTTGAAAAAATTCCACAAAAAAAGTTTGCAGATAAAAGAAAGCTCATATTTTAGAATAAAAAAATTTTTAAAAAATACATTGAAACTTATATAAAATTAATTAACTATAATATATTATTCTAAATATTAATTTACAAAATAGTAAAGATTAAAATTTGAAATCTAAAATAGTTTTACCAGGAAAAATTTTATGAGTATGATACTTACAATACTATGAAAAATTCAACATTAATTACTAAAATGGACAACTTGGCATCTTGTGATATAAATGCCTATATGAATTTTTTTCTAGAATATTTTTTATTTTTAGGGTAAGTATCAGCATAAATACCACATAGTATCAGTAAAAATATATGACAATCAATTTCTTGAATTTTACGAAAAATTCTCAAAAAATTTTTAAAATTGGAAAATTTCACAGTGATATAATCTACAAAGATAGATTTTCAAATTTTAAAAATAACTATTAAAAAATAATTTTTTCTCTTACATATTCATCATGTATATCCAAAATTAGATATCAAAATATGACTTTTTCTATCAATTGAACTTACGGACATTTAAATATGACTAAAAAGGTCTTAAAAATGTCTTGTTCATCTTAAGTTCTTAGTCTCGAATATTTAAAATTATCAGAGAAGAGTCCTGGACAAAATTAGGTGCCCACACTATGCACTTACTCTTTTACAAATTGTTAAAGGCTTGACTGATGTAAAACTATAGTTATGGGTAGGCCATGTGCGTAAAATAGCGATAGAGAAACACTTTTGTAATAACCAACTTGCTCCTTTCTATAGAGTTAAACTGGTTTTTTTTCTTGAGTCTGAGCATATTATAGGGATCTGATGATAGCCATGATTCCATTTACTTTAAAGGTATTAATTTTTAGGGTATGTAACACTATTTTTCTTTGTTACTTTGATATTTCACTAGCCTGGTTTTCTTGCAGATTTTAGAACTATGTCGTCAATTATAGTTGTAGATATTTGTTATATTAGTAAAACAATTTTGATTGATTCTATTTCTTAAAATTTAAAAATAAACAAAAGTAATTTTATCAAGTATATTTCATATTGCTATGGTTCTAGTGCTAAATTTTTAATTAAATCAAACAAATTCTATCATGAAATTCTAGAGTTAATTTAAGTCTTTCTTAGAAGTAAAAATAATTTATCCAGCTTTATTAGGCATTCTCCATGGAAATCTTGATCTTTGGTATTGTGATGTACATTCCCAAAGGCATTCTTCTATGAACTGATTGTTATGATGTTTCCACAAAATAAGCAGTTTATACATAATATTTTGTTTGTGTAGGATTTGGATAATTAATTTCATACATGAAGTGAATGTATGTGATAAATCAGAGCCGTCTTTTATGCTAATCTGCTTATTATACTTCTTTTCTGCGTGACATGTTTAATTTATTATCAATTATGAAAAATAAAAAATGATTCTTTGTACTTGTTAACCACTATTGTTGTGCTAATTTCTGCTTAAATAACTTAAATAATTATATAAGTTTGATAAGTCTTTTTATTCTTAAGTATTATTACAATACCTTCCATGGTACATAAGTTATTGGGTCATCTGGCATATGTCTTATGTGTATCGACCTATATATTTGTTTAGCTAATATTTTTCAAATCCCTAGTAGCTCTGTAATGAAGCTTTCATTAATTGTGACTCTTGAGTCATTACATTTCTATTTGATTTTCATTTTGCCTATGCTTATTATCTTAATAACTTGGAAGAGGATTCTATGCATAGGCGATAAAGAAAGAATATAAATGATGCATGTTAGTTTATTATAAAATCTTAATAAATTGCTTTTTGCTTATTTTTTATGAAATTTGATAGAGTCTGTGCTAAATTATGACTCCTTTTAAGTTATTTGATTAGTTATTTCTGTGGCCAAGCATCATTAATGTTACATTTTTTTTTTTGTAGCTTACAAAGGTAAAAAATATTGTTGATTCTGATTTGTTTTGTAGATTGTAGAAGTTTTCATCCATATATACAGCCTTTAATTTTTGAGCGATGTATGGGTTTGATATTTTTAGCATTTTTTATGGTTTCATGTTCGACTATTTATTAATGTAAAATTGATTTCGCTATATTTTTGTTGTTGGTATTATTACATTTTTTTTGTTTCCTATCTTTAATATTTTTTAGAATATTAATTGCTTGGTAAGAAAAAGAAGTTTAAAGTTTAGTATATACCCTTGACTAACTTAAACTTGTTAAGGTACTTATTTTTATCCTTATCCATCGCATAAATCATCCTCGTTTCTTTTTCAACTACCGTTAAAATTTACATATGGACACTTTTGATATGTATTTTGCGAATGAGGTAACAGGTTATATGTAAGTAAGATTCAGTATGCGAAGTGTAAAAATAACTATATCGTACATGAATAGTTCACTATAATAATTATTTTTGTTGTTGCTGCAGCTGCTTTTCTTATTGTTAATTTTATTACTACAATGCCATGTCTTGGCTTTTGAAATTAACTACTTTTGTAAATAGTAGGTGTAAACAAATCTTATAAGTTCGAAAGTCCTTCTTGGAAGGCAGGGGGATATTAGGAGAGTTAGGGAAGACAATCTTTTTTATATTTGGCTAGGGTTGTTATTTTCTACTAGGGTGGATAATTTTCAAGAATATGAATGGTTTTGAGAACTGTAATGGATGTATGGCTCTCCTTGCTTGATTTTTGTTTATTCCTTTGGCTAACCTGTTGTATTTATATTTATTAATTTGTTGCATTTTGATAGTGTTAAGTATAAAAAGATATACTTGTGATTCATGAACCAACATTGAATATGATTTGTTCAGTCCACAAATAAGGCTTTTGAAATGCACCATATTGAAAGGGTATTTATGGAAATAGTGTTATAGTTTCGATAATATTTAGTTGACTTATGCTACTTAGACATATTCATAGTAGCTGAAAGCATTCAAGCATTTGAACTTGAACTCTATCTAATTAAAAAAGTTAGGTTTCTATTTAGGGCTAACAAGAAAATTAGGGTTAGATACTCTATCAAGTTTATGAATGAGGGCATTTTACTTTGAGAAGTTCAAATTTTACTTTAATTACTATTCATAGCTACTTATGTGTGATAATACTGATGACTATGCATGAAAAACAAATATCTTTCATTATTCCTTTAGTATTTTTACTTTATATTTTTATTATATCTTCACATGTTTACTAAAGTTCTACATTGCCATTAATTCTGTAGTCTAGGTAAGGTTTACAAAAAGATGCTGATAAGAAATAAAATGAAAAAATGTTGTGGCTTATTTAACAATACCTTATTTTTTCAAATCTCAAAGGGCTTAAACTATCTTTTCTATACTAATATTCAATGCAAACATAAGTTTTTCATTTAATTAGACATGTCTTTACTAAAAAAATTTTCTTCCTTAGTTGTCCTCTTATATTGACTTATTATTTATGCTGCCTAATTCTTTCACGAAATTACCTTCATGTTATTAGGTTTATAACTTTTCTGTTCAAAAATTTTCTTATTTCTTTTTTTTTACAATATGATTATTTGAAAATTTTAATCTTGAATAGCTTGTTGATTTATTATTGCTTCTTTTTATTCAAGATCTTTAAAATTTGAAGCTTGCCATTTGTTATAGGTTGAAAGAACTTGCCATTTGTCAATGTTATCATTTGCTTTAGATTTTGGAAATTTTATGATTTTTACAAACTTTCAATTATCTTATGTTTACATTGAAATCAATGTCTGTAATGAACCAATCTAAATGTTTTTTTCACTAATGCTCATTCATTTTCCATGATGTTTTCCTCTCAATCATTTGACATTTATAAACTAGTGTTAGGATCATTACTTAATCAACTGAATCGGGATTATTTTTGGTAAGTACTTATGCTTATTACAAATTCTATCATCAATTTTAGAATCAATCTATGTTACAGACATGGCTAGACTTGCTGAAAGAATTTGATCTTAGTTTTTTTTTCTTTGTAGCTGTTTTTAATGTTTATTAGGAAAGCTTTTGGTTAATAAGATACATTATCATTTGTTCTTACTTGGAGATTTCTATTGTTTAAAGTTTTTTCATGACACGCTAGTTGAGATTTTTCTTATCATGTAATTTTTTCTTCCTAATAGTTTGCTTTTCCATATGTTCTTCAATGAAAGGATATTTGAGTGAATCTAGACAGATGTGGAGAACTTTGCAACAAGATAATAAGAGAACTTATGTTGTCATGCATTTATATAAAAAGTTTAATTATTCTAATGATTGTTTACTTTGACCAACTTACAGGGCTTTATTAACTTATGCAATACTATAGTGGTTAAAACATAGTATTTAATGTCTTGCCTTCTATCATGTTATTGTCATTAAATGTCAACATGTAACTATTCCCCAAAAGTTTAAGGTATGATAGTTTTCTTACCAGATGCATGAGTAATTTTTCTTGATGTGGAAGTATGATTTTATCAAATATAAGGTAAGATATAAAACTCTATCCTCATTCGTCATAATTGTACATCCTACTTGACAACCCATCTTTTTCCCCATATACATAAATGTACATACATGCACATTCATTTACACTCATATCATATAAATTGTGTATGAATATTTGTTCTTAATATATTTCATGTATGAATTTTGTATCATTATCCTAATAGCCACTTGTGTTGTGTAGTATTGTATGTTATATAATAATAATTGATCCCTGTCTTCTTTCTTAGGCAACTTTAATAATTAATGACTGTGATTGCTTAAAATAAGCAACATAGAGTTAGCTACTTAAGATTGTATCCTTTCTATGGGCTTGTTTCCTCTGTCCCATGTAAAAAATTCCTTATATCACAAAACGAAATTTGACCTTTTGGTTTGAGTCTTTTTGCAATGTGGATATTTCTTTGAAACCATAGCATGAAAGCAATTTTGATTTTCTTCTGTTCTTTCACAGCATGGCATTGCCATTGTATGCAGCCTTTTCATGATATAAACACTATCATAGGATAAGAGGTTTATTCACTAGAGTTACATTCTGAAGATCTAAGATAATTCTTTTGTAATTGTTTCACCTACACACATAATGTGATCTACATAGGTTTAAATGTTTTCTCTTGTTATTGTTTTGGATGGAAAATCCCATCTTGGGTGTTCATATATATTAATAATCTAATAATGTTGTCCTCAAGTTTCTAATAATGCCCCTAGACATAGAAAGGTTCTATTTCATATTATATCTAAGGCTTATGGAATGTTCATATTGTAAACCAATTGAATGTTTGTTTTGGTTAATTGAGGATTTTAGCTTTTCATCCTTTTTTAATTTAGGAAAGTTGAGAACCGAAGTTGGTCTAGACCATTATTCACACTAAAGGCAAAATACTAGACATATAATATAGTTGATATGGGTTAAGTTTACTATTTTTCTACTTTTTCTTGTTGAAGTTACCTACATTGACAAAATTTCTTAATATAGCTGCAAATAGACTTGTAATTTACTCTTAGCCTTTTAACACTTTTTTGCCATAACATTTCCCTTGTTAAAGTTGCTATAATAATTGCTCTATCTTACTTCAAATTAATGTTCTTTTTTATGTTAAAATTAGTAGACTAGAAAAATTTTCTTGGCACCTAAACTAATTTTGCTTCATTGTTATTTGTACAAAGAATTTTTTTAGTGGCTGATGCATCATTTATTATCCTGAATCGTGATAAATGCTTTATTAATTAACTCTCTGTAGTAATTGATATTTTAAAATATTTCTTTTGAGGTCAATGGCTCTTTTTTAGAAGCTATATTTGAAGGAAATAACTACTAAATAGAGTAGAGCTTCATTAATGTGAATGTTGTAGTAAAGGATGTTAAAGGAGTTTTATTGTTTCAAAGGGTTATTGGCTATATGTTTTCTTGACTAGTTACTATTTAAAGCATATCTTCATTTTATATTATCATGTTTTAAATTATACGTAGGCTTAACCCATGGACCAGAGAATGTCAAGCTATAAGTGAAACAGACAGGTGAAAGGTAGAAACTTCTACTTTGAGGTATGTAACTTTAAAGCACCAGCCTAAAATTTTTGGTTTTGCTTTTCTTATTGAAGTTACATATGTTGAGAAAATTACTGAATATAACTGCAAAAAAAATTAGTAATTTAATTTTGGCATTTGATACTTTTTTCCCATGATTTTTTCCTTATTAAAGTTTTTATGGTGATTGCTTTAGGTTACATCAAATCAATATACAATGGAGGCCATAAGGGAGCATTACAAGTTCAATAAGTTAAAGTGTTACTCGATAACATTTTTTATATAAAATATTACACTTTTTTCGTGAATCTTAATATGGCCTCATTCTTTTCTTGATGTTTCTAAAGCAAAATTATTTTATGCATATCAACATGGTGACTATTATAACTTTCATTGGTTTCTATTAAGCCAAATATGGCTTGCAAACATTAAGGCAATTTCCTATTTTGTGTGGCACTGTATGGACTGTTAACTCTAACTATAAGGTAGAGGGTAGCTGTAAGAATTGCACTGTTGTCTAGCAATAACTGTTTTTAAAGCATATCTTTATTTACATTATCATGTTTTGAATACTAGGTAGCCTTGACCCATGAACCAGAGAATGTTAAGCCACAAGTGAAACAGACAAATGAAAGCGGAGACTTCTACTTTGAAACCTGCAACTTTAAAGCACCATGCTTTCTTTTATAATTATAATGAGGACTAAGAAAAAATACTAGAAAAAAATAATTTTACTTAGTTTTAAAGTTTTTTCTTAAGGTGTAAACACTTGTTTTCTTTCCTTTCTTCATTTTTTATTCATTTTCATCCTTATTCATAAGTCAAAATCATGTTAAGGCTCATGGATTCTCATCCATGTTGAAAGGCTAAACATGGTGACTTTAAAAATTTTTTGTATTTCTTGTTATTTCTAGTTTTTTTTAAGTTATATCTTGTTTTTTTAATGAAATGTTATTTTTATTGTTATGATTTTGATTTTCTTGTATTTACATTGATGTTTAAATTATTGCTTTCATGTTGTTTTGATGTTAATATGTTAATTAGTATATTAGCATATTTATTTTGTGGTTTTACTATGATTCAAGTTTAATAATAATTATTTATGCTTGTTTCCATGACTTTCTATATGAAAACATGTCTATGTTTAATATTTTTCACCTTGGAGTTGATGATGCTGAGTTTGTGCTTATTTTTGTCTTGATTTCATGGCTTTTGTGTTATTTTGTGGTGTTAGTAAACAGAGAGACTAAATTGCAAAATATGTAAAATTTTTTATGACATTTTTGGCTTGCTTGAGACCTTTGTGAGCCATGAGATCTTTAATTTATGTGTTGTAAATGTGTTTAAGGGTATTTTAACACTTTAGGGGTCATTTTGCATTTTAGAAAACATAAGGACTAACTTGCAAAATATGGCAAAATCATGTTTTATGGCCAAAAGTGCTTCACCGAACCTTCATGTATATTTTTTTCACGATTTTGGTGTTGATTCCTAGCTAGTTTGATGATTTTTTTGTGATGTTTTGTGATTTTTTTCATTTAGAGGTTAAAATGCAAATTTAAGAAGTTTAGGGATTAGTCTGCAAAAAATTGAAAATTTTTGTTTCAAGGCCAAGGTGTTTGGCTGAATCTTCATGAATATATTTTCTGTATTTCTTATGTTTATTTTCATGTGTTTTATGATTTTTTAAGGTATTTGTCAATGTACAGACTAAAATAAAAATTTTAAAATGTTTAAGAACTAAATAGCAAACTTTAGTATTTAGGGGTAAAATAGTCATTTTAGTCATTTTTAAAGATTTCTATTATTCCTATGCTCTTCTGTAGGGGTATAGAAATGTTAAAAACTTTTTTTATTCTCTCAATTTTTCATAGCATATGACATGAAATTTTTACAAAGTTTAAAGGCTTAATTATAATTTTTGCATTTTAAGTCAATTTTAGAATTTAATTTCCCTATTCAGGCTAAATCCATCATTTTATAATTATTTTAGTGTCCATATGGTGGCGAGATACAGTCACGTCGAAGGTGTTCCTAAAGGCATTCTGGTAATTTTACTTAGAATCGAGTCCTAGATAGTAACTCGGATGCTTCTATGCCAAAGGTGCATAATTAGGATAGGTTTGTCATTCCATCATCATATTTGTATCCGTTAGGGTACAAGGATACGTTCACATGAAAAGGATACCTTAATGGCGTTTTGATAATTTTTTTGAGTTGACTTTTAAGTAAACACAAGATGCTTTTAGGCTAAAGGTGCATATTCAGGATAGGTTCACACTTTTATTATCATTTTTGAATCCCCAGGATAATAAGGATGTTTTCATGTCAAAAGTATAACTTAAGGACATTTTTGTAATTTCATATTTGAACCCAATCCTATGTGTTTACAAGGATTCTTTCATGTAGAAAGTATACTTTAGGAATAGGTTCATCATATTGGACCATTTTTTGGTCTTACGGTTAATAATTTTTAGAAAATCGAATAGATTTTTTTTAAATTAAGGTAATGTCTCCTAATTAAATTAATACATGGAATTCCTACCAGAATATGCAAGGGTTTTATGGATTATTTTAATAAGGAAACATCCTTTTCAAAATGAAAGTTGAGATTTTTTAGTTTTTATAAAAATAAAACCTTTGTATTTCACAAGTTCTCCAACAGGGTATGAAAGAGAATGATAAAAAGCTTTCATGTCCTCTTAGTCCTTTGGAAGGCTGCAAATGATATTAAGATTTTCAAAAATAATAATAAAACCCGTCTTTCTTGGAATAATAAATTTTTTCAATAAAATATTATGGGAATTATAATTAAATATTTAGTATTGAAACCAAACAAAAGTTAAAATTTAAATTAACATATAATTAATAAGACACAAATTTCGGGCATCACTAGAGGGTTAATCCTTACTCATGATTGTCACTGACTCTCAGACTCATTCACATGATCTCTAGTATCAACATAGACCTTAGGCTTTGCTTAGGAGTTTCGTAACACTTAAAACATAAACTTCGATAAGTGATCAATATCACCTAATAAACAAATCGATGGTGACTCTAAAATAAATAGTCTTTTCGTAATGACTATTTAGAGTTAAGTTGACTGAGCGATTAATCTTGACAACTCAATTCCAAACACAAGAGATAAGGAATAATGAAATAATAATGATATGGCCCCTAAATAAAAGAAAATGATGATATATATATAAGAATACAGAGTATATTTGCCATTTTAAGTCGGGCTGGTCAGGATTCATAATTAGGCCATGTTACAATAGCTTGTGACTCCACTGGGACAAGTTAGAGAGTCAGGCCTAAAATTAATTACGTGTTGAATAAATTTTGATTAATTTGGTCTCAATAAATATTTAATTTTAATTCATGATACTTCAAAAAAATTTTAAAAAACTTATTTTTGTCTTAATTTGTTTTTATATTTACTTTGTTTTCTTTGGGATTAAGGATAGGGGTTTTATTCTAATGATATTTTACAAGAAAGGATTGTCTATCCTTTCACACCCACTGAGCATGTATGCAACAGTTTAAGCGAGGGGTATGGGTACCTAATATTTTAAAAGAGGGCTAGCTTTGATTTCTAAGGTGTTAGCCTCTGTCTGGGCTGGTGAAAAACCTGTCAGGTGTAAATTCCTATGCCTACCTGAGGTGTTAGCCTCGTTATAGGCATGATAGGTGCTCTCACTCAGATTGAACCCTTTTCAACATAAACCTGCAATGTGTAAGTATAAGGTACCTTGTCAGTCCATTCTAGGCTCTTAAAGCAATTCGAGAATCAATATAAAAGTTTGACCTAAACCTTATATAGTGAATCCTAGTGACCTCCCATTTAAAACCATGTTGTATTCTAGACATCATCGAAAAATTAGGAATACATGAAGGGATAAACATATCTTTCTCTGTTTGTTGTTTACTTAATTATTGTGTTTATTTAGATAGTATTTTTGTTGTATTATCTTTTCATGTTAAATTTTATCGTTATTTGGATTATTTATTTTTGTTGGGTACTAACTTATTTGTTCTTTTCTTTTTTATGGATTTCTCATTTGCATATAGGCACACTTGCTTTATATTTGAATTTTAGCTGAGTTTAATTTGCATTAGGCTTTAGGGGTGAACGAGCATATGCGGTGGTTATTTCTAAGAGATCTGAGGATGTTCATATCAAGTCAAAATCAAATTAGAAGGAATGGTGAAACTGTATACTAAGGGATTTTATGTCAAACTACCAAAAATCACGCATTTGATCTCCGGTAGAATAATTTGTCAAAGTTGGATGATAAATGGGATGATTGGGGTAATCAAAGCATGCTTGATTCACAAAAAAATGGACATATTGTAGTTTTACTTAGAATACCGATAGATGATGAATTGATCCATGCTTTAATGGGGTTCTAGGACCTTTCATATAGGTGCTTCTCATTTAATCAGCATGATATGCTCTGCCGATAAAAGAAATTGCATCTCTACTTAGGTCAGAGCCTTTGAGTCGACCTATCTATTGTAGGGATTGTAACTCGACATGTCTTTAGAAGAAATTAGGATAGATTTTTGATTTACTACTCCAGTTAGCACTCAATATATTGAGCATAAAGGTAATACGAGTGTTTATTTCATGGCAATTTCTAGGAGGATACATCAGAAAACACTTAGACAAGGAAGAAGCCTTGATGCATTTGCCTTGGCTATATATGGATTAGTATTTTTTTTCCAAGGATATTCAAGCATGTCAAAGTAGTCATGCGAATCTTTTTGATCGATTAAAGAAGAACATGCATCTTACTACTGCTAGTGAAAATCATCTAAGTGCTCAATGCATGTCGAAAATCAAGATAAGGCATTTTTTTAGGTTGCATTATTACTATATATTTAGGCCCTTGTCATTTTTAGGGTAAAGGTGCTAATAAAGTTAAGCCTTATTTTTTGCATTTTGTTCCTCTAACAATTTTCAAGAAAAGTTGGCCTAAGTTGAGAACAAAAAAATCAATGGGCAGAAACATTGAAGAATTTGGCCCTTAAAGATATAACATAGCAGGCCCCTTGGTTTGCACCTAAACCTTTTTCTGTATCGATGTGGTCAGCTACTTTTAATGCCTTTGCTCAGTTTGTGAGGCACAATGGGATATGCACCCCTCCAGTCAGCACCTTACTACATCAAGCATAAAGACAATGCGAGTGTTTATTTCTTGGCAATTTCTATAAGGATACATTAGAAAACACTCAGATATGGAAGAAGCCCTGGATGCATTTTCCTTGGCTATATGTGGATTAGGATGTTTTCCAATGATACTCGGGCATGTTGAAGTAGCCGTGGTGGATCTTTTTGATCAATTAAAGGGGAACATGTATTCTACTCCTGCTAGCAGAAATCATCCAAGCATTCAATGTGTGTAAGAAATCAGGATAAGATAGATGTTTTGGGAGTGCATTATTACTCTATATTTGGGCCCAAAGTCATTTTTAGGGTGGGATGCTAATAAAGTTAAGCCATACTTTTCACATTTCATTCTCTGCAACAATTTGTTAAGAAAAGTTGGTCCAAGGCGAGAACAAAAAATCAATGGGTGAAAACATTAAAGAATTTGGCCCCTAAAGATATAACATTTTTGACCCCTTAGTTCACACCTAAACCTTTTCTATATCGGTGTGGTCAACTACTTTTTGTGCTTTTGCTCAGCTTATGGGGCATAGTGGGATACATGCCACTTTTGGATCAACGATACTATGGATCTCAGCAATTTATTCCCATGACTTCCGGGTTGGCTAGTATGGATTTAGACTATTATGGAAAAGGCTATAAGAATTCACTCCAGTTGACGTCTTTATCACGAAGAAAAAGATATGAATCAAGGTTACATGTTTACATGGACTAAACTGTTCTTGGATTTGATGCCTGGAGATGCATTCAAGGATGAAATTTCATCATCCTGAGTATAGACAGAGTTAATCTCAGGTATCTATATGATCAAAACCCCTATACCTTCTGAAACAGAATTGATAAAAAAAGCAGAATGAAATAAAAAAAGATTAGCTACTAAAAACTAAGCTCTTCAAGAGGAATTCAAATATCTAAAAATGAAAATGGAAGCTAAGGAAAAATATGTTTGAAAAATAAAAAAACAGTATAATTTAATGAAGTATGATTGAGCAGAATAAAACAAGAAGATGAAACTTATTGGCATATCTAGGAGTTTGAGTAAATCTTCCAATCTGATGTCTGAAGAAATGCATAAACTTCGTAAGGAGCTAGGGGTATGGAAAGCTAAGGCCTTAGAGGGAGAAGCCAAAGCTAACATCTTTGAATGGGAGTGAAAGGCACATACTGACACCCATATTCAGTTAAGAAGATCTACAAAAAGGAATGATAGCTCAGGCTACTCTTGGGGAATAACAAGAAAGAATATCTAGATTGCTCCAAAAGAAAGAAATTCTTGCCATGACTGTTGAAGAGATGAAACAATTGTTACTTCAGTAAGAACATGATATTAACATCTGGGCTTAAGTTTATCGAAAAATGTATGTGCAATAGGATAATAGGCTATGCTAGGTCCATAATGAATATGAAAAAAAGGAAAGTCAATTCTCCAAGTTGGGGGTTTTACATTGATCACCTCATGAAGCAGATTCATTTGGTATCATCCAAGTAAGAAACATGGTGAAAAAATCCATGTGTTAAAGAGTCAAATTAATCTAGTCAGTGAAGTTGGTCTAGTTATACTTAAAGTTTTGGAACAAGCACAATAGTAGGATGATCGGATTAGAAATTTCCTTGGATGTAATCCAAATATGATTGACAATGCGTAACCCTTTATAAAATTAATGAAATTTATGAGTTCAAAATTTTCAACTAAAGCAAGCATTCCTACAAATGCATTTATACATTCATATCATGCATTTATTCAAACATACATATTTTATAAACATATACATATGCTTTCATATATTCATTAATAAAGTTATAATTTAATAAAATTTGGAATCCTTTTTTTAAGATATTCAAAAATCGCAAATCAAGAGTGACCCACTAAACAGTAATTCACTTATCGCTATTACACTAGATCTAGAGCAAAGAATATGGCTGAGGATCAGTTAGTGAGACTAGACAGGCTCGAAGAAAGTTAACATTAATCTTAGAAAACTATGATCAAGAGGCAAGAGGAAATGCAATTTCAGATTACAAAATTAATGAAGTTACTTATAGAGAGAAAGTTAGTACGCCAGCTTGAAGGTATCATAACTATTTATACTACGACTTTCGAGGTGATATAGCCTGAGACACAACTAGCCAATGCTCAAGAGACTCAAGCTCTGAATGTGCCAAATGCACAATAAAATGTCTTAGAGCTACACTATTTTTAGTGATTATTACCAACCCAAATGCTTTCTCACAAGAAGTAGATACAGGAATGGCACCTATATAATAGGAGTCAACAATTCTTGCTATCAAAGAAGAAGAGACAAAAGCAAAAATCGAGAAAGAAAAACTATAACTTCTAGAAAGGAGACTCAAAGCCATAGAAAAATATGAGCTTTGTACTAGCGTAGATGTTGAAGACCTTAGTTTGGTTCCTAATTTGGTCCTGCCACCAAAGTTCAAAATGCCCGAGTTCAAGAAATATTAGGGAATCGCTTCTCCATAAGCTAATATCAAGACATTTATCCAAAAAAAGACAGGTTATTCACATGGTGGCAAACTTTTCATCCACTATTTCCAAGAAAGTTTGACTGGATCAGTGTTAAACTTGTATAATGGTTTGACCCATAATCAAATCCAATGTTGGTTGAATTTACCCAATGCATTTTTGCAATAATACAAACACATGGTTGAATGGGTTCCTAATAGATTATCCCTCAAATTATAGAAAAGAAGGCCACAGAGTTTTTAAAGAATATGCCCAAAGGTGCAGAGACGTGGCTTCTTAAGTGCAACCTCCTTTAACTGAGAAAGAAATGACCATATTGTTTGTAGGCACTTTATGTCCTCCATAATATGATAAGTTGGTAGGGAATGCAACTAAGAATTTCTCCAATCTTATTATTTTTGGAAAAAATGATTGAAGCTGCCGTAAAGCCAAGTAAGATTTTGATAAGTGAATTTTCCACTAGAAAAAAGATTGGACCTGTTAAAAAGAAATAAGAAACTTTATCCATCAACTATGTCAGCCAACCACTTTGCCAGGAATCTCATCCCTTTTTACTAGAACCAAAATCAAGAATCCCACAACACCCTATCTTTTAACACATCATAAACCACCACTCTTAATCATCTGCAAAACCAAACATAAACCAATACAAATCAACTAGCTCGAAGAAACAACTAGTCTAAACCTCATCATGAGGCTCTACCTTATTATTATAAAGAAATATTTGATAAGGTTTTGTAGGCTTGATTAGTGGCTTTACTTTTTGTGAAACGTAGAAGGTTAACTTACCTAGCTAGTACAACTCGAATGCCTATTATGAGTCTTATGTAGTAGTAGGCCATCTAATCAAAACTATATTACTTTTAAAAACAAGGTCCATAGTTTCCTCAAAAGATGAGCTTTCAATTTCATATTCCCCCCGGACCCAATGTAACGGCAAACCCTCTACCCAACCATCTCGAGTCAAGGGTTAATGCCCTGATTGTAGAAAAAAGCTTTGGGTGAAACATAAATCTTTAAAAGGTTAAAACTCTAATGGAAAAAGTTCGGGCTATTCTAATTAAAGGCAGAATCCTTGGTCAGAATTATGAATATATATAAATTACCAATCAAACCTTAGCCTAAACTTTTACAAGTTTCACATTGTTCAAGGCCATAGTTTACAAAACTACTTAAATTTTTTGGCTTTAATTTAAAAAATGATGGATAATGGTGAAGTTGAATTTTATGCATAAACTGCTAAACATAAAGAAAAGTCAATTAATATGGCTAATAAAAGGTCATCAAAATTGTCCTATGGGGTTGGTCATCCATTGATCATTTATTATAATCAATCGAAGCTCACATTACCCAAGAATGATACTGCCTCAAAGCTTATCATTCGTACTCCCACACCTTTCCCACATAAGGATAACAAACAAGTATCATGGAGGTATGATACTGGAGTAGCAACTCCAAAAGTTTTGACAATCAACTAGCGTCGGTTGATATTATTAGGGTTAGTCACGTAACTCAAAATGGACGTGTTTATGGCGTAGAAACCAACAAAGCTACTATGTCAAAAACAAAGGGGAAAACATCTAAGAAGGCAGTAGCTACTGAAGATAATAAATTCAGGAACCTATTAAAGAAAAAGATGGTACTGAGTTTTTGAAATTCATAAAGCATAGTGAGTATAGCATCATGGATTAGTTAAAGAAATAACTAGCAAAAATTTCTATGTTGGCATTACTACTCAGTTTTTAAACCCATAGAAATGCCTTGTTAAGGGTACTTAATCAAGCTTATGTCCCATAAGATATTTCAGTTAATAAGCTTAACTGTTTGGTGAACAGCATTATTGCTGATAATTTTATTTGCTTTAGTGATGATGAAATTTTACTAGGTGAGATTACTTCCATCAAAGCTCTTTATATTATGATTAATTGCAAGGGGACTATACTCTCTAAAGTGCTTATTAACAATGGTTCAGCTTTGAATGTCATGACTTTGCCCTAATTGCCAGTAGATTGCAGTCAACTAAGGCACAATCGAATAGTGGTTAAAGTTTTTGATAAGACTAAGAGAGAAATCAAAACAATTATTTTAGTTCCCTTAATTATCGACCTATGCCCCTTTGAAGTTAAATTTCATGTATTAGACATTGCCCTCGTATACTATTTTTCTCTTGGGATAACCGTAGATACACTTTATCGGTGCTGTACCATTTTTCCTTTATAAAAAAGTCAAGTTTATAGTTGATGATAAGTTGGTTAGCATATCCGGGGAGGAAGACATAATCGCCATGACTTCAATCGATGCTCCTTACATTGAAGTAAATGTTGATGCAGAGGAATGGCCATTTAGAGAATTTAACATTGTCAATGTTTGCTTTCATTGGTAAGGGATTTCAGTTCCGAAGCCTTATTTTTCCAAAAGCACTTATATGCTTTTAATGCTCATGATTGGAAAATGTGCCTGAGCAAGAAAAGAGCTTGGCAAATTCCTGTAAAGGATAAGTCAATTTATCCAAATGGTCAGCAAAAAAGATAGGTATGGATTGGGTTACAACCAAAAAGAAACAAAAAAAAGATTAAAAAGAGAGCTAAAGAAAAAAACTCAAATCAAGAATTAGTTTTTTATCCATCCTTGAAGAAAACCTTTTGTTAGGGTAGAATCATCAATCCTACTACTTAAGGAAAAAAAAACAAGCAATGATATGATGGCGATCATTCCAAGTTCTAAATTTTCAAGTGAATGCAATTAAGTCAGATGATGAAGAGTTAAAGAATTATCATGGAAGCTGTTCATATGCTCCTAGATATGTCCAGACAAATTGGACTATTACTAAGAGAACCATAGTGTCTAGGCTTAATATAAAGTAATTCAAAGAACTCACATCATTTGTTTTGGCCTAAAACATACAGGGATTTTCTTTCCGAAGGACATAAAAATGTCATATCATCGTTTTTAGAAATGAAATACAAGAACTTTTGTATATATTCTTTTTGCCCATTTTTACATTCATATTCTTTTTCACTTCCATATACATATATGAATCACTCCATATTTTCTTACTTGCCTATTTTTGTTTTGTTTACTTTTATAGATCCCTTGATCAAAAAGAAGAGGATAACCCTTTTCAGGATTTGAAAGTCAATTTTAAATGATTAATGTATTCGAATAAGGATAATCTCGAAGAAGATTTCAATAATTACACTCTGTCTCTTAATTTGTTGAAATTAATTAAGTGGGAGGATAAACGAATAATGCCTCATAAAAGGATTACAAAGGTTATAAATTTAGGGGATGAGGATGACGGAAAAGAACTTATAATTGGAACTGTCATCACATCCACCACTATAGTAGAATTGAAAAATCTGTTTCAGGAGTTCCATGATGTTTTCGTGTGGTCATATCAAGATATGCTAGGTTTAGACCCATAAATAATGGTTCATAAGGTACTTTTAAAACTAGGATGTAAGCCGGTCTAGCAAAAATTAAGGAAGATAAAGTCAAAAATGCTGCTAAAAATAAAAGATAAGGTGAAAAAACAATTTGATGCCAGTTTTCTTGAAATGGTGAAATATTTAGAATGGGTTGCCAACATTGTCCCAGTTTTTAAGAAAGATGGGAAAGTTAGAATGTGTATTGACTACTAAGATTTAAATCGAACAAGGCCACAGGATAATTTCCCTCATACTGACACATTGGTTGATAATATCATAAATAATTAACTGTTTTCTTTCATGGATGGATTTTCGAGTTATAATCAGATTAGAAGTGCACTCGAAGACATGGATAAGACAACTTTGGTTACTGTTTGAGGCACTTTTTGTTATAAAGTGATGCCATTCTAGCTAAAAAATGCAAGAGCAATGGCTATTTTATTCGCATAAAGAAGTTGAAGTATACATGAAATACATGATTGCCAAATCACCCTAGGAAGAAAAGCATGTCGTAGGTTAGCATAATTTTTTTAAAAGGATAAAAAAGTACCAATTAAAGTTGAATCTGACAAAATGTACTTGCTGTGCAAGATCTGGGAAGCTATTAGTCTTCATTGTAAGCGAAAAAGGGATTGAGGTTGATCGTAGTAAAATTAGAGCCATTCAAGATTTACTGCCTCCACACATGCAAAAAGAAGTAAGAAGCTTACTTAAAAGATTAAATTACATTGCTCATTTTATTTTTTAGCTCATGGACAAATGTGATCCAATCTTTCAATTTTTTTTAAAAATCAACCTAGAAGAATGAGGTGACGAGTGCCAAACAACATTTAAAAGGTGAAATAATATTTGGCAAATCTTTTAATCCTCATACCACTAATCTTAGGGCATTCACTCATTTGTACCTTTTCATGTTTAAGTAGTTAATAGGATATGTGTTGGGGTAACATGACGAGATTGGTAAGAAAGAAAAGGCAATTTATTACGTCAGTAAAAAATTTTTGGATTATGAGGTAAATTATTCTTAAATAGAAAAAATATGTTATGCACATGTTTTAACTGCAAAAAGGCTTTGGTATTATATACTACATCATACTACTTGGTTGATCATAAAAATCGATCCTATCAAGTATCTTTTTGAATCTCCAGCATTGTCTAGAAGAATAGCAAGATAGCAAGTCTAATTATTAGAATATGATATGGTTTAGGTGAGGTAAAAAACTATTAAAGGAAGTGCTATTACCAAACTTTTAATGATTATAAGCAATTAGATTTTGATTTTCCTAATAAAAATTTGATGAATGTTTCTAGAAGAGGAGAGTGATCGAATAAAGGAACTAGAATGAAAAATGTATTTCGTTAGGGCCTTAAATGCACTAGGTCATGCAATTAGAGCAATTCTCATATCCCCCCAAGAAGATTACTATACTTTTACCCCTAAGTTAGATTTTGGTCGCACAAATAATGTGGCAGAATATGAAGCATGTGTTATGAGACTTAGTGTAGCCATTGAAAAAAATGTTCCAGTGTTGAAGGTCTGCAAGAATTCAGCCTTGGTGATTAATTAGCTATGTAGGGAATTGGAAACTCAAGATTCGAGCTTGGCCCAATATAAAAGTTGATTCTTGAATTGTTACAAGAGTTCAAGAAGGTAGATTTTATTCATTTGTTGTAAGATAAAAATCAAACGGTAGATTCTCTTACCATCTTTTACCTCAATGTTTAAAGTGAATAAGAAAGAAAACATAATTTTAATTCAGATGAGCTTGTATGAGTCTCCTACACATTATCACAATGTTAAAGCTAAACTGGATGGCTGTCCATGGTATTATGATATTAAAAGATATCTCAAAATTTAGAATATTCGAACAATGCCTTTGAAAATGATAAGAAAACCTAAAGAAGGTTAGTAATGAGCTTCATTTTGGATAGTGAGATCCTTTATAAGAAACACTATGATCAGATGTTACTAAGGTGCATAGATGCTCCTAAGGCACAAAGAATTTTGGAAGAAGTACATGAAGGAGTTTGCAGAATTCATGCCAATAGGCATAAAATGGCAATATAAATTATGATATAAAGGTATTTTTGTAGGACTATGGATAAAGATTGTATTAAGTATGCCCAAAAATGTCATAAATGCCAAGTCTATGTAGATAAGATTCATGGGCCACATTTGCCATTACATGTTATAACTGCTCCATGGCCCTTTACTATACGGGATATATATCTTATTGGGCTAATTATCCCTGTAGGTTCAAATCATCATTATTTTATCTTGGTGGCTATAGACTATTTCACCAGATAGGTTGAAGCTGCTTCTTATGCAAATGTGACAAAGTCAACTATGACAAAATTTTTGAATACTAATATTATTTATTGATTTGGAATACTTGAGAGGATCATAATAGACAATGACTCTAACTTAAATAATAAATTAATGACAGAGGTGTGTTTCTAACTCAAGATCTCTTACCATAAGTTAGTAACATATTCTCCAATAATGAATGAAGAAGTGGAAGCAGCTAACAACAATATTAAGACAATTGTGTTAAAGGTTGTGGAGACTTACAAAGATCCCTTTTGCACTTTTAGCATGTAGAACTTCGATGCGAACCTCTATTAGGGCAATGCCTTACTCATTGGCATATGGCACAGAAGTTGCATTACCAATTAAGGTTGAAATCCTCTCATTTTAGTTTTTGATGAAGATTAAATTGGAAAAAGGTAAGTGGGCTCAAGATCACTATGACTGGTTAAACTTTATTAAGAAAGAAAGGTTACGAGCAATCTAGCATGGGCGAATGTATTAAAAAAGAATAATGAAAGCCTCTGATAAGAAACTCTGCCCAAGGCAGTTTCACAAATAGGGTTTAGTATTAAAGAAAATCTTTCTTGGCCAAAAGGATCCAAGCAGTAAATGGGCTCCGAATTAGGAAGGACCTTATGTGATTTAAAAAGCATTTTCTAGTGGGGCATTAATTTTGGTAGAAATGGATAGGCACACTTTACCTAATCCTATCAATATTGATAATGTAAACAAGTATTACCCCAAAAAGCAATTTCCAAAAAAATAAGATAAAAAAAAGATAAAAAACAAAAATACAAAAAATAAAAAGGTGAAGAAGAAAAAGAAAAAAAATAAAAAAATAAAAGGTGTTAAAAGAGGAAGGCCTCGAGTTGAAAACCCAAAAAAGGCACCTTGGGCAAAATGATGTGTCGCAACGTACCCCGAGGTGGATTTTTGCGAATCAATCGGTGCACATAACTTAAAATATTTTCCTGACTTGGAAATGTCTTCTTGACCGAGACCTTTTTTGGCGATGCGATGAGAACAAGAATATACGGATTCTTGACTTGTGGTACAGTAAAAGGGACCATAAGATGAATTACTCATCTTTTTGGTCTTGAATGACCATCATAAAATGGTCAATGCTTGGAGTCGCCACTGATCATTTCGAGGTAGGCATGATCGGATGCCTATTAAAACCTATGTTCTGAGTCACGAAACTCAAAACATGAATCCCATGGTCTACGTAATGCAAATATTTGCCGTTTGGGTTCGAGAGTTGGTTACGCATGTGAGGTGTGAACCTCTTCATGATACCCGAAATCGATACTGTGCTACCTATGTTTTTCTCAGTTTTGACTCTTTTGATCTTAACTTATCATTATTTTGACATGCCCTTTTTAATGCATGAATCTTGTAGAAATATCTAGGTTTTGATGAAAAAGATTTAACCTTATATACGCCCCAAAAAGATAGGGAATATAAAGATTTTCGATAAAAATGATCTTTGGATTTTACTTTGAAAACGAAATGTTCCACTTTAGGCACTAGAGAGATACCCATGCAAAACATTAAACCTTCAATTTATTTGAAACAATTTGAAAATATGAATGCAAATAATCATCACAAAGAAATCATGTTAGTATGATAATAAATGAAATAACATAAAATGGATCATTCAATGCAATGATAAAGAAAATGGGTGGACTATTGGAATTTATCTTGCTATTGGCTTTGATTATCTAAGAATAATCAAATTGACAATTTTTGAGATGTAGCTAGGTTACTTGATTAAACAAGGTTTGTTTAACATATCCATAGAAGTTCAGAAGGAAAAAAATGAATTCTAATTAAAAGATAGGGTTAGAGTATCCCTTCAGAAAGATGGGGTTGGAGTATCCCCATGGATGAAAAATAATTTTGATTAAAAAAGTTTCTTTTAATCATAAGAATTTCGAAAAGCGAGGCTGGAGTATCCCCTCGGAATGTCGGGGTTGGAGTATCCTCGTGAATGACAAAACTTCATGATTCAAAAAATTGGTGAGCATTCAATAATTTTTTGCAAAAAGATTTACTGTGAATGAGGATGATAAAGATGTAAAATATGTTTGTGGCTTGACACAAGCCTATAAGAGGTCAAAGCATATTTCAAGTCTAGTCACGTTGACATGGAGCCATTCGAATGTCTCGAGTCAAAATTCAGGAAAACAACTCAATTTTGACTATGATTAAAAATAGGGGACAGCATTGCGCTATCCTGTTTCCTAAATTTATTCTAAATTGATTCGAAGGATTTGTAAGGTGGACAAGACACCGTTGAAAGGTAACTCGATGAGGGTCAATCTAAAAATATTCCCAATATTTTAAGAAGTCATTTTTCGAGGGAATAAATTTTCAAATTTAGATTGATTATACTATTGGCAGAGCGTATGAGGGACAAGGAGTGTCAAAATTTGAAAAATCATTCTAGACTTATTTGATATTAGAAAATTACAAATAATACCTTTCCAGAAAGGGAATTTCATGAACTTTTGAAAAAATATTTGAAAAATTTGGAAAAATCGTTTAGTGGGCCTGAATGGCCTAACCAGAATACATGTTTGGATTCTAGTGGTTTTGGATAGTTTAGACTTGAAGAATCATAACTCTCTCATCAGGAATGATCCAGGGGTGAATAAGACATTGTTTTAAAGATAATTTGACATGCTTTGATAAAAAAATCTAAAAACTCATGAAAAATTGTTTAAGATTTTAAAGTGATTTTTCAATTTGCAACAGCTATGATGCCAGTAGGGAACAAGACAAAGCAGGAGATATTTCTCATTTTTTTTTGTCTACAGGTCCAAACTCAAGTTATTGATGTTTGAACGTCTATAACTGAAGGGCAAGAGTGGCATGAGCATCACGAACTCATTTGCACAGTCTGAAGTAGTTTGGGATGATGAAATAGCCTGTTGATCATACCACTCAAGGTTTTAACTTAAGAGAAAGGCACAAACATTTAGGGAATAATTATAAGACCATTTTCATTTTAAAATCAGAAGATTTGAGCTTGTTTTATAAAGATTCCAGATCTAGAAAACTTAATTTTCCCCAAGATATTTTGCTAGCTTTAAAGAAAATGCTAAGTCCATGCTAATCCTCATTAGTTAAGGTTAACATGCTTGGCTTGGGGGGTTTCAAAAATCAATTTTTATCAGCCATCAAATATGCATTTTGATAATAAACATACAAGGGGATGGCATATAACATGAATGGGGATGCTAATGTTACTAATGGCCTTAACAAAGAAAGTGTTATGCACTTTGACAAGAAAATGTTATGGATGCTGAAAATGATTCATGCAAGTTAATGTGTAAAT
>JBBYHO010106354.1:15295-33681 GCA_038382025.1 Adansonia gregorii | reverse complement strand
ATGCTGAAGGTGAATTTTTAGGATTAGTTTAACCTTCCTTGATCATTTTAGGGTCTATTAGGGTTACCGAGGTACTTTCATGTTGAAAGTATACCCTAAGGCCATTTTTGTAATTTTTTTGAGTTTAGTCTTAGATAACCTCTTAGGATGCTTTTAGGCCAAAAGTGCATATTTATGATAGGTTCGCCATTTTTTTCAGGGGTTACTAGGATATTTTCATGTGAAAGGTATACCCTAGAGGTATTTTCATAATTTTGCATTAAAACCAAATCCTATATGAATACTTGGATACTTTCACTATTGAAAGTACGCATTAAGAATATGTTCATCATATTTGGTCATTTCTAGCTCATTGAGTTCGTATTTTTTAATAATAAAATTATTTTTATAAATAATGCAAAGTTTCCTAATTAAATTAATGAGTGAGATTCTTACAGAATATGTGAAGAATTTTACAGATTATTTTAATGGCAAGATATCCTTTTAAATACAAAGTCAAGATTTTTCAATTTCGAGAAAAAAAATAAAACCTTTCATATTCTGCATGGTTCTTTAGCGGGATATGATAGAGAATTCGTGTCCACTTAGTTTCCCAAAAGGGTATGAATAATCATAAAAACTTGATTTTCTCAAAATAATAAATTTGTTTAATAAAATATTATGGGAATTATAATTAAATATTGAATATTGAAACCAAATAAAATTTAAATTTATTCTAACACATGATTAGTAAGTTATCGATTATCGTGCATCATGAGAGGTTGATCCTTATTTGTGATTGTAACTGACTCTTGGACCCTCTCAAGCGATCTGTAGTATGAGCACAGACCTCATAGTTTATTTTTATGGATTTTGAAATCTTTAAAATACAAACTTCGGCAGGTGTTCAATCTTACCTGGCCAAAATAAGATTTGGTGACAACTCTAAATAAATGTCATTTCATAATGACTATTTAGAGTTAAGTCGAGTGAGCGATTCATCTTGACAACTCAGTTCGCAAGCACAAAAAATAAAGAATAATAATCATGATATAGGCCCCTAATAAAAAAATAATGTTATATAGATATACATTACATTTGCCATTTCAAGTGGAGCTGGCCATGTTGTAACAGCTTGGCAACTCCACTGGGATAGCTAGAGAGTCAGGCCTAAAATTAATTACATGTTAACTAAATTTTGATTAATTTGGTTTTAACTAATATTTAATTATAATTCTTAATATTTTCAAAATAATTTTTTTCATTGTATTTTTGACTTATAAATTTTAGTATATATTTTTCATATTTTCACTAACCCTTTTGTTTCTTTTGCAGCATTATTTTTTTGGGGAATTTAGGATAGGGGTTTTTATTATTTTTGAAAGTGCTGAATCAATTAAGGTAAGTTGTTCCCCTGCACATACTGTGCATTTTCATATGCATTAGATTCTCCTCTAGATATGCAGAGAGGGCATAGATACCTAATAATTTAAGAGGGGTGAAATAGCTCTACCTTCTGAGGTGTTAGCCTTTGTCTGGGCCAGTGAAAAGCCTACCAAGTGTAAATTCCTATGCCTGCTTAAGGTGTTGCCTCGTTACAGGTATGAAAGATACTCCTATTTGAATAGAATCTTTTTTGACATAAACCTATGATGGGTAAAGATTAGGGTACCTCGTTTGTTCTTTCCAGACTCGAAGAGCAATTCGAGAGCCTATTTAGATGTTTAATCTGAACTTCATGTAATGAACCGTAAGAGCCTCACCTAGTTAAAGCCATACGCAGTTCTAAAGGATACCAAATTAGGTACACATAAGGGAATGCTTCTAACCCTTGATTTTTATAATTTGATTTTCTTGATATTGTATATTATGTTATTATGGTACATTTTATTTCTCACATTGATTTGTTATATTATGAAGAATTTTTCTTAATTTTAGTATGATATCCATATTCCATGGGATCTTGTAAATTCATTCATGCATATACTAAGTTTACATTCTTATATGTTCATGCATTCATAATTTTTGTAATGGACTAATTCGTTTCATTTATTGTATTTTAAGGATCAAGACATGGGTGATGATTTAGAGGCAAGGGCCACCATGTTAGAGATCATCTAAGAAGAGTTCGATGATGAAGTTCGTGGAATGAAAAATTTGCTCAATAGACTGATAAAAATGGTTGAGGGTGTATGTGGATAAAAAAAATGATCACTTTATTGGAAGTATTAGAATACAATGGCAATGGAATGATTTTGAAGATAATTTTTTTAGGCTGCTTGCCGAATTTCATAAATATAAAGGTTAAAAAATGACTAAAAAATGAATTATTAAGGTTTGCAAAAATCCCTTAGAAACATTAACACGGTTAGGCAAATTTGCTTGCAAGAGCAATTCTTTTTGTTTTACTTTGCTTTTGAATCTTGTAAATATGGTTATGTATGCCCACAATCAATGGATACGTTAGAGAATTTTTGTTAATGAAAAATGTTGTTGAATCATGACTCGAATTCCTCAGATTCCTGCCTCTACAATAATCTTCATGTCTGATTCTTAGTTAATTCTCTGACATTCAATCTATTTCATTAGATGCTCCTCTCTTTACTCAATTATTTATTTACTCATTCATTCATTCATTTGTTTATTTATAATTTCATTCATTTATGTAATTTTTCCATTCATTTACAGTCATACTAAGATGCCAAACAAGATTAATGTTGTTGAGATGCATACATTTTCACACAAATTGATTTAAGTTTTTTCTTTATATGTATTTTAAGTTTAAATAACATGAATCATTAAATGGAAGATAAACAAATGAGCCAATTCCCCATTAGCTAGAAGGTATTACCAATACTTTTATTGGGGATCCAGGGAAATGCAAGCTGAAAGGCAACTATTTTATGGTGTTCAGTATATGGAAGCTAGTCCCATAATGCACATCCATGCTGATCGAGGGGTAACAAGTTACATATATGGATGAGAAAGTAATTATATCATAGCTGGCAAGACCATAAGAATTTAACAAAACAAGGAAATCCATTAGGATAGTGTCCTCAACCCTAGCCTTTCATTGTTTAACGACCTCAATAGAATCAGATGATCTCTGCCATTCCAACAAAACCTGGAAAATTCCCTACCCAAGGTGGTATAATTAAAGCATCAGAATGCATTTCTTTTTATCTAAGTCCATTAACCAATGCATGCTATTTAATGCGAAAATAATTTAGAGTATCAGCATGGTCGGCAAGAGATTGTAGGCAGCGATAAATTCCAACTTGAATTACTTGGATGATTCTTTGCCATGAGCTTTTTGATTCATCTTTGCTGATAAAAAATCTAGTAAAGAATCAAGTCTCATATAACGACTGTGCTCATGGCATGATTTAGATGACAAGAAATAACCACGCATCTTGTGGAATTTCCAAGCTTGGGAACTTGGAGTTTGATACACATTTTGATGTTCACTAGCTGATTTACCACTTTACCTTTAGGATGCTCAGCAATGATGATTGGTCTAAGGGTCATCGACCTTGTAGTAGTATGCCGACCAGGAGTAATTTCTATCTTGACTTTAAAATTTTGTACATTTCTTTTTGGAAATTATGAAATGAAATGAATTTTGATTTGTAAATAGTATATATATGTTGTCATAGGCCATGAATTTTGTTAATAATGATCTCTAATACCTTGGATAGTAAGAACATTTTGAAAAAAAAAATTTGGAAAAAGAACACCATTAGATTGAATCTTCTCTGAAAGGTCATTTACCTCCACAAATATGATTATCCCATTCATTCACTAAGACTTTTCACCATCATAGACCTTTCACATCTAAATGTTTTTTTCTATGGATTCCTTGAAAGCCTTATGGGTTATGCTCCGAAAAGATTCAAATATCGACAGTTTGATATGGGTTAAAATAATGATAGTAATTTCGAGCTTTCCCTTATTTTGATAATCTTTTGCCATAATTTTCAAAATATTCTTTCAAATCCTCAATTTAGGAAGAATGAGAATGAACATGAGCGAAAATCTCTTTTTTCTTTTGAATAAAACCTTTTTAAATCAATTCTTGATACATAAGATATGAGATATGAGATCTTTTCTAAGCCAATCTGATTTTTTTTCCAAAGGCTCAACCAGTCATTGGTGGTTATGAAGCCAATAGTATTGAAGGGCACACCTTAGGCCTTTATTAATTCAAAATCATATTATTGAGGAACTCAAAATGACTTTAAAAAAAATAATTCTTTTCCTAGAAAAATGCTTGACTTTTTAAATAGATGGGTTTGAAATGAAAAATGGCCTTCTTTCTCTATCCCTTCTTAAACATAAAAAATTATTTCTTTTGCAATCCCCTTTGAGCCTGATAATATATTTTCTTTCGTTGAACCTTAATCAAGGATCACCCTCCACACTAGGAGGCAAATAAGGCGAAGCTTCAAAATCAAAAGGGGCAAACTCCAGTCTAGAGTTGCAAGTAGACCAAGTTAGATGTCATAAGGCAAATTTTAAAGACTGTTGAAAATTTGAGTTTCAAGTCCAAATAGTCAAAGTGCAAAATGAAGAAAGTTTAAGCTTTAAGTTCAAATATTCGAATATTAAAAAAAAAGGAAAACAAATAATGAAAGTTTGACTTTTAGGTTTTTTCAAAAAAAAAAAAAGAAAAGAAAATTCAAGTTTCAAGTTTCTTCAAAATGAAGAGTAAAGCAAGCAAATATAGATAAAGAAATAAAGATTTGTTTTTCTCGAAAGACATGCCAGAATCAACTTCTTTTGAAGAAAAGTGATCCTTGATTCAATTACCCTTGAACATTTTAAGTTGGGCCTACTTATTTTTTTCTTCCTAAACCTTGAACCATTGCCTAGGTTACGTACTTGCAGAGTCCATTTTGATCAAACACAACTACTTGGGCTATCCGGCTATTCCTAGGAAGCTCTTTAAAATTTCATCTTTTTGGATGATTTTTCAGTGTTTAATAATATGATAGGGCAAGCTTAAAAGCATAGAAATTGCTCCTAAATCAACGAAGATAGCCACCAATGGTAGAGAACCTTTCATGTTAATTCAGAAATGATCCCAAACCCATAAGAATTCATGACATTAACAAAAGATTGAGTCAAATGCCTAAACACTAATTTCTTTCAAAATAAACCCTTTAAAATCTTTATACCAAAACTTAGAAATTTATGCTTATCGAAAGCCTTTCAGATTAATCCTTTGAGACTTAGTGTTTACTAGTATTAGTTTAACACCTGTCAGTGTGTTGTATTTGAAGATTAAAAGAATGTTATAACTTGATTGTTTGTATTTCAAAGAACTCCTACGAAACAAACATCCAACTAAGTATGGTCTTGACAAATTTTGACTTTGTCATATCAATTTCTTCTAGATAAATTTTAGTAGTGCCACGCAATTTTTGCCTTAAGTTTTTTTTTTATCTCATTCAAGGAAATCCCTAATAGTTATCATCGATTACAAGAAACTCTTAACATCATGATGAAGATAGCACATCCATTATCCTTGATATTGGAAAAGTCATGGTTGAAATTGTTTTAGAATTATCATAGATTTTGATCAAGTAAACTTTTTTCCAAGTCAAGATGAAAAGGTTATCTCATTCTATCAATCCTAAAATTTTTATTGAATTATGATATTTTTCATTATTTCAATAAAGGTTTAAGAATATGCCTTGAGCAAATAATTATCTAATTGCATAAATTATATCATTGAATCAATGAACATAATTTAATATTTGATATTTGATGATTTTTCTAGGAGAGATTGAATGATTCTCTGAAAATATCTATTACCTTCTCACTTGATCCTATGGTATGGTAGGTGAAGAAGGCTTTGAAAAAGCTTTGATGGTGATATTCGAAGCATTCAAAAGTTTTCACCAAAAAAATGTTTTTAAAGCTTCAATGGCGATATTCAAAGCATTCAAAAGTTTTTTCCAAGAAAAACGTTTTTAAAGCTTTTATGGCGATATTAGAAGCATTTAACAGTGTTTTTATCGTCTCTTCATGCGATCCTATGGTAAGGTAGATGGAGTAGAATTTAAGTCAGGTAAGTCCTTTATCTAGATAATTAATCAAGTCTTGAATGTTACACCAACCCTTTTCTTTATTGACTTTGTTGGTTTTATCCCAGTTAACCTTTTATCTCTATTGACTTGTCAGCTTTATCCTGGTCAACCTTTTATCCTTGTTGACTTATCGACTCTGTCTTGGTTAACCTTTTGTCCCTATTGGCTTATCAGCTTTGTCTAGGTCAACTTTTTATCCTTATTAACTTGTTGGCTTTGTCCTAATTAACCCTTTATCTTTCTTGACTTGTCGACTTTGTCTCATTTAACATTTTATCCTTATTAACTTATTGACTTTGTCTTGGTCAATCTTTTATCCCTGTTGACTTGTCGATTTTGTCTCGATCAACCTTTTATCCTTCTTGACTTGTCAGAATTGTTCCAGCCAACTTTTTATCCCGATTAACTTGTTGGTTTTATCCCAGTCAATCTTTTATCCTTGTTGACTTATCAGCTTTGTCTCGATCAACCTTTTAACCCTTTTGCCTTGTTAGCTTTGTCTCGATTAACCTTTTATCCTTGTTGACTTTGTCTCAGTCAAACCTTTTATCCCTATTGACTTATCAGCTTTGTCCCAATCAACTTTTTATCCCTGTTGACTTGTGGACTTTGTCCCAATCAATCTTTTATCCCTGTTGACTTGTTGGCTTTATCCCAGTAAACCTTTTTACTCTTATTAACTTGTCAACTTTATCTTGATCAATCTTTTATCTGTGTTGACTTGTCGACTTTGTCCTAGTCAACCCATTTATCTCTATTGCCTTACCAGTTTTATCCTAGTCAACCTTTATCCTGTTGACTTCTTAATTTTGTCCTAGTCAACCTTTTTATCCCTATTAACCTGTTTACTTTGTCCCAATCAACCTTTTTATCCATGTTGACTTATCAACTTTGCCAAAGTCAACCTTTTATCCCTGTTGACTTGTTTATTTTGTTTCAGTCACCCTTTTATCCCTGATGACTTATTGATTTTATCTCGGTTAACCTTTTATCCTTGTTGACTTGTTAATTTTGTTGTAGTCATCTTTTTTATCCCTATTCACTTATCGACTTGTCCCAATCAACCCTTTTATCCCTACTGACTTGTCGACTTTGTCTCGATCAGTTTTTTATCCTTGTTGACTTATTGGATTAGTTCCAGTTAACCCTTTTATCCCTATCAACTTGTCAGTTTTATCCCAGCCAACCCTTTTATCCCTGTTGACTGTTAGCTTTGTCTTGGTTAACCTTTTATCCCGTTGACTTTTTGGCTTTGTGCTAGCCAATCTCATTTATCTTTGTGAACTTGTCGATTTTGTCCTGATTAACCTTTATCCTAGTTGACTTGTTGGCTTTGTCCTTGTTAACCCTTTTGTCCCTGTAACTTGTTGGTTTTATCTCGGTCAACCTTTTCTCTTCTCTTTGTTGACTTATCAGTTTTGTCTTAGTCAACCCCTTTTAACATAGGTTTTACCGTAGTCATTGTTTTAATTCAAGGTTTTTCTTTTGGGCTGATTAGGTTTTATGTTCATTATTAGTTTTGATTTTTTTCACACATCTTAATGACCCAAACGAATTCATGTCTATTTGGACTTTGCCCTATTCTCGATTCTTAGCAACAATCAAAGGGGGGCAGCTGTATACACCTAATTTCATTCGGGTCTCTTTTTTGATAATCCTAAATATTTAATTTTGAGAACTTAACGGAAACCGTCATTGGGAATTACCTTTTTCATGTGAATCAGACATTCTCAAAACCTTTATATTCATAGTTAAATGGATGCAAGTTCACGTGATAAAAAAGTCATATTTTGTTCTTTAATTTCGGATATATAAGATGAATATTTCAAACAAAGATTATTTTTACTATTTTCTTGTCAAGATTTTAAAAATCTACTTTTGTAGATATTATCCTGATCAAATTTCCCATTTTTAAAAATTTTTTTGAGTTTTTTTTTGCAAAATTAAGGAAATTGACTGTCTTATATTTTTATTAGTACCAGTTTGGTATTTATGCCGATACTCACACCAAAAATGAAAAATATTCAAGGATAAATTTAAGTTGGCATTTTATACCACAAGGTATCAAGTTGATCATTTTTGTAATTAATTTTGAATTTTTTTCACAATATCGTGAGTATCATACTCATAAACTTTTTTCTTGATAAAATTATTTCAAATTTTGGGTTTTCATCTTTACCATTTTATAAATTAGCATTTCGAATAATATGTTTTATTTAATTAATTTAATATAAATTTTAATGAATTCTTTAAAATTTTCTCGATTTTAGAATACAAACTTTTTTATTTGTAAAATTTTTGATGAAATTTTCTCAGGTTTTGAATGTTAAAATTTTTTAAATATTCACTTTTGATCACCATTAAATCCATTTTTCATGGGGATCCTTTTGGCTGAACCTCCCTTTCTACAAAAGGGCGATGATTTGTTTTCATGGGTAATTTTTTTTTGGTTGGCTAAAAAAATATAAACAACACTTGGAAAATTTTAGTTTTCTAAGCTTTGTTAAGGTACAAGCATTATTCTTTTTTTTTTTGTTTTTCTTCATTTTCCTTCATTTTCCATCCTATTTATGATTCAAAACCATGTTAAGGATCATGGATTTCCATCCATTTTGAAAGTCTAAACATGGTGATTTTAGTTTTTTTTTTAATTTTTTTATGAATTTTTCTAGCAAATTTTTTATGAAATGGTTTTTGTTGTCGTGAATCTGATTTTGTTGTCATTATATTTAGACTAAATTCATCTATTTTTCTTTATTTCAGTGTCCATTAGGTACTAGGATACTTTCACATCGAAGATGCACCCTAGGGGCATTTTGGTAATTTTTTAAAATTGAATTCTAGATAGTAATTAGGATGTTTTTATGCCAAAGGCACAAATTTAGGATAGGTTTATCCAGTTTTCATCATTTTAGCTTTCATCAAGGTTATTGAGATACTTTCACGTTGAAGGTATATCTATGGGCATTTTGGTAATTTTTTCACTTGGATGCTTTTATGCCAAAAGTGAATTTTTTAGGATTAGTTTACCCTTCCAAGATCATTTTAGTGTCCATTAGGGCACCGAGAGGTTTTCACTTCAAAGATGTACCCTAGAGGTATTTTGGTAATTTTTTCAAAATCAAATTCTAGATAATAACCAAGATGCTATTATGCCAAAGGTGCATATTTAGGATAGGTTCTTCTAGTTTTCATCATTTTAGCTCCCGTCAGGGTTACCAATATACTTTCATATCGAAGGCATGCCCTAGAGGCATTTTGATAATTTTTTCAATGGGATGCTTTTATGCCAATGATGAATTTTTAAGATTAGTTTACCCTTCCTAGATCATTTTAATGTCTATCAGGGTATTGGAGGCTTTCACTTTAAAGGTGTACCCTAAAGGCATTTTGGTAATTTTTCTAAAATTGAATCATAGATAATAATCGGGATTCTTTTATGCCAAAGGTGCATATTTAGGATATGTTCATCCAGTTTTCATCATTTTAACGTCTGTTACGGTTACCAGTATACTTTCACATCGAAGGTGTACCCTAGAGGCATTTTGATAATTTTTTATTGGGATGCTTTTATGTCGAAGGTTAATTTTTAAGGTTAGTTTAGCCTTTCTAGATCATTTTAGTGTCCATTAGGGTGCCGAGATACTTTTATTTCAATGGGGTACCCTAGGGGTATTTTGATAATATTTCTAGAATTGAATCCTAGATAATAACCGGGTTGCTTTTATGCCAAAGGTGCATATTTAGGATAGGTTCATCTAGTTTTCATCATCTTAGCATGCATCACAGTTAGTGGGATATTTTATGTCGAAGGTATGAACTAGGGGCATTTTGGTAATCTTGTTACTAAGATGCTTTTATGTCGAAGGCAAATTTTTAGGATTAGTGTTAACGGAGTACTTTCACGTCAAAGGTATACCCTAAGGACATTTTCATAATTTTTCTTCAAGTCTAGTCCTAGATAAGCATTAGGATGCTTTTGGGCCAGAAATGTATATTTAGGATAAGTTCACCCTTTTTCTTTTAGGGTTACCAAGATTCTTTCATATAAAAGGTATACTCCAGGGTATTTTCATAATTTTGCATTAGAACCAAATCCTATATGAGTACTAGGATACTTTCATGTCGAAAGTACACATGAAGAATGTGTTCATCATATTAGGTCATTTTTAGGTAATAGAGTCCATATTTTTTAATAATAAAATTATTTTTATAAGGTAAAGTCTCCTAATTAAATTAATATGTAGGATTCCTATTAGAATATGTGAAAAATTTTACAGATTATTTTAATAGTGAGATATCATTTTCAAATAGGAAGTCAATATTTTTCAATTTTGGGAAAAATAAAACGTTTTGTATTCTGCATGGTTCTCTAGCAAGATACGATAGAGAATTCATATCCACTTGGTTCCCCGGGAGGGTATAAATAATTTTGTGATTCCCAAAAGCATTAAAACCTGATTTTCTTGGAATAATAAATTTGTTTAATAAAATATTACAAAAATTATAATTAAATATCCAATATTAAAATTGAATAAAAATCAAATTTATTTAACACATGATTAATAAGGTATTGATTGCTGGGAAGGTCGATCCTTACTTATGATTTTAATTAACTCCCGAACCCTTTCAAACGATCTTTGGTATGACTGTAGACCTCAAAGTTTTTTTTATAGATTTAGAAATCCTCAAAATGCAAACTCTGGCAGGTATCCGATCTTACTTGGCCAAAATAAGATTAGTGGTGACTCCAAATAAATGGTCATTTCATAGCGACTATTTAGAGTTAAGTTAAGCGAGTGCTTCATCTTGTCAAATCGGTCCCTAGGTACAAAAAAAATTAATAATCATGACTTAGGCCCCAAATAAAAAAGTAACATTATATAGATATACATAGAAATAAAGGGATACATTTGCCATTTTAAGTCAGGCTAGTCAAGATTCATATCCGGGCTATGTTGAGACAATTTTATATAAGTAGATTTATCAAGATTTATTTGATAATAAATAAAAGGAGAATTAAAATTTATATTGAATCATTGTATCTCAAAAATTAAATAAATTTTTTGATAAATAAAAAAGATTTTATGTTTTCAATAATTTTTTTATCTTTTTAATTTTAATTTTACATTTGCTTTAAAAATAATAAACTTTGTATTAATTAAATATAATTTTCTTATGAAATAAGCTTTAAATGTTACTAAAAATTTTAACTTTAATTTGAAATGAAAATTTTGATTAATAAGTGAATTTATTTATTTTATTATTTTTAAAATAGATAATTATAGATTCAAAAAATAAATAAAACAATTAATATTCATGTGAGATAAATACTGTTATACCATAAAAAGCATTATGTAAAGTTAAGAGAAGGTCAAAGAGAGCTATCGAAATCAAGAAAGTCAACTAGTGGTGGACCGTGAGTTTTATGAGCAAATGAGCATTATCACTAGGCAAAAAGAGTAGTGTGAAGTATACCTGCTCTAGAATTGGGTTATTTATTTAAATTTAAAAGTCTATCTGATTTTTTAGAAGGTTTGGATAAAAATATTAAGCTTAAAAGATAGGTTTTAGGCAAAAAAAAGACCTAATTAAAAAATTAGCTGGGCCCTGGCTCCAACTTCTAAGGCTCGAGCTCAACCTAGTTTGACTATTTTACTATTATATAATATATATTTTATATATTTTATATATTATATAATTTTTTATCATTTAAAAAATACGTATATGATATTTTGGTGTAAATATTAAAAAATAGGTTAAATTATTTATATTTTTAAACTTAATAAAAGAAAATATTAACTTAATAAAGATTAAATTTTAAAAAATATATTTTTTTAAAAAATAAATTATAAAAAATCTATTATAGGTAGGTCTAAACGGGCTTGGTTTGTTCATTTATAAATATAGACAGACTTGGCCAAAATTTGAGGCCCATATTTTGGGTCGCGCTGGACTTAGGGCAAGCATGTTTGATGTTTATATGATGCTTAGAAGTGGCTCGAACCCGATCTAGTTTGGCCCATAAGCACCTTTAGTGTGAAGAATGTTATTTGAATTAAAAAAAAGTGTTAGATATATGTAAGTATTCGATATAGATATATTTAATTTAAAAAAATTTTTATATGTGTAAAAAATATTTTGACACTTATATCTAAATATGTATTAAATACCATTATGAAATATGAATATCTATAAATATTTAAAAAAAAATTCGGATACATAAAGCACCCCATGACCCCATTTGTCTCTATAACTCAAACCCATTCATTAGTAGCTCTTCCATCCAATCCAATATTTTGTACTTTTGAAAGTGCCTTTAAGCTTTTGCCACCATTAATATTACTCATTCTATTTTTTTTCCTTTTTGGTTTTGGCTTTTAAGAAGTGAGCTACTACATTATATGAAGAAGGCTGGTGATCACGTAGCACCAAGGAATCCAATGGCTGATGATCACAAAGTTGATTTAGTATCGTTAAAGTGATAAAACATTCTTATATATATATATATAATTGAGATTGTTAGGGACTTGATTATTGAAATTAAAAGTGTACAATTCTACTAATAGATCATATGACTGTTAGTAGTAATAGTGAAGAAAATGTTACTAACTTTAAATTGATTATTTAAAGAAAAGTAATTTAATTATATAAAAATATTTTTTAAAAATTTATTAAAAGTAATACATTTTATATAATTTTTTTTGAAAAATAATAATAAAAAAAGTTTATTCTATGCTTATATATATACACATTAATCAAACCTAATAGTAATAATGGCGGTAATGCTTTCAAGTGCATCATTTGGGAGTTGGCTTCCAATTATAGAAAGCTTTGTTGATAAAAAGAGATATTATAATATTTTGGATTATTATTTGATATTTTTCTAATGAAGTTTTTTAACTACATAAGTAGGTTAAAACACTGTCAAGTGTTCTATTTATTAAGCTTTTATTTTTTAAAATATTCATTCAAGATGCATAATAATACTTTAACCCCTTTGTGGAGTTAAAAAATTTTACTATTTGTTTACTAAATAATTATTCTAATATTTTTAACCTATTTAGGAAAGCACCTCAATTAAAAGAGAGTAAAAAGATATTTGGGGTTGGTAGGCTTGGAGGAGAATGTATCGTCTCAAATTATATACACACACACACACACACACACATATATATATGAAAAAGAATCTAATTATACTAATGTAAAATTAATTTAATTTTAAACACTTACATAACTTTTTATAAAATTTATATCTATTTTATCCAATTGTTATATTCCATGTTCCATTCAAGTAGAAAATGCACATCGAATTTTTAACTATTTGTTTAACGTAAAAAAACTTTTAATTATTAAATATATAATGAGAAAAAACCAATCTTCTCAATCGATATAGCAGAGTTATTGAATCCATTCAAAACTTTACTTGCATGACGAGTACAATTATATTACTAAATTCAACGGTCAGTTTGTTAAAATATAATCTGTATAAAAAGTTGTTAAAGTAAGTAAAGCTAAATTAGTTTTACTACAACATAGTTGAATTATCAATGGCCTCTTGATTTCTTACATCCCAAGTAGGGCCAAAAAAATCAAGAAAATAAAAAATTATCCAAATCATACTATTTGGTTTGATTTTAATTTGATTTTTATTGATTTCAATTTGTGTAATAATTAAATGTGTTTGGTTTGATTTTTGGTTCTTTAGTTAAAAAACCACAATTATTTGAATCGAACCAAAATAATCTGAACCATTGGAATTCGATTAAGTTAGATATGGTATTCGGTTTGATTTTAGTTTGATTTTTAGAAAAATAGAATATTGTATTAATCATATTTGTTTTTTTCAAACTGAATTGTTATTGCCAATAATACCAATTTACAAATCCATTTTCAAGGCATAGATTAGACCATGTTCAATATATTTTTATGAAATCAACCAAATTTGTTAATAAATATTTAAACTCAAATCAAATCAATTTGACGAAAAAAATTTGAAATCACATGCAAACGCAACCATTCATGGTTCTTTAACATACTTGGCTCCTTATTTTTTTCTATCATCAAAAGGGTCAAGTTTTATTCTAGTAGTTAGAATTCCTTATCTTGAACAACATCATCATAGAATCAGGGAAAGCAAAGATCATTGGTTTTATTTCTTCTCGAAATTATATTAAAAAAAAGGAATAAAAGGAAATAATCATAGTGGCATTAGATTTTGTAACATGCGACCCAGTTCAAAGTGACAAAGATTTGTCATACATAGGAAAGTAATAAAGAAAAGTTGATTTCAAAGTTCTCACATGATCAAAGACAGTGATCGTGGGGACATGGGTTTGGTTGAGGGAACATGAGGGTCCTTTGTTTCTTTTTCATGATTAGAAACATCTTAGACTGGTCCTACACAATTTGACACAAAATATAAAATGATATAAAAATAATACAAATACGATAGATATATATATATATATGTATATAAATATGTTAAAATTTATGTAACATAAATTATTCATCTATTAAAATTTATCTAAATATACAATACTTTAAATATAATTCTGAAACAAATATATGAACCATCAAATCTATCCCTAGCTTTCTAAGTCTTAGCCCATTCGATAATGACCCAACTACAAAGGCTTTAAATCTATACTCCTTTCAATCATTCCATAAAATTATTTGGCCTCTTATTCCTGCCTTCCTTTTGGCATTTTTTTATTAATATTACAATTTTTTAATTTTCAAAATAGGCATATTCGGGATTAATTTTTGAAATGTGCTAATTTTCAACCCATGTTAGGAACTTGCCCACTAAGTAAGCAAGTTCCCAACTTAGCAGTGGGAACTCGCCTACTAAGGAGCTAAGTTCTGAATGCCCCCTTTAACAGGGTCACATGCCTTGCCATTTTGGCCGAGTCCATGACCTTGCACATTCATTCCCTACTTTAAACAACTCTAGAATGAAGGCTTGGAAGGAGCTTCTCTACATAAAGAGCTTCCCAAAGTGAAAATTTATGTTTTTTTTTAATTAAAAACTTTTGATATTTTTGGTATATTTATAATTATTTTTTTTATCACTGGTTTTTATTTCAGATGACATCATCATCATCTTCATCCAGTCGAAGTAATATGCATACATCTATGTCGTGGAACTATAAAGGAGAAGTAGTATTCTTCTATTGTTGAGTGAAATGCCCAATGTGGACAACATGGAGGAAGTTGAATATTGGGAAAATGGTTCTTCAGTTGTCCTAGTTAAAAAGCTTTTTTTATATGGATTTTTGTAGGTGGCATGATGAGTAACCAACATGAAGGGCTAATGTTTTATTTATGAGTTGAAAAAGAGAATGATGATATAAGGAGAGAGAATCAAAGGTTGAAAAATACAAAATGATGAAGAAGGTTTAGGGTTACAATTGTAATAAAAAATGAAATCAATGTAAAAGCAAATGATCTTGGCAATGGAAAATGAAGATTATTTTAAGAGAAAAAAGAATTTGTATTTTGCTAGGGTGTGTATTTCTTGGATTATCCCATTTCTTAGTTTTTATTAGTTATAGTTAAATGTAATGTAATCTTAGGCTTATATTTGAATAAACATTATGGATTTCCAACTTTCAATATGATGGTGATGATTTCTATTGATGGTATAAAGTCATTGCAGGCTTAGGTCAATTAGATTTAACTCTTGGAAACCCGAAATAATTAAAATGATTAAAATGTAACATAAAATTTATATTTTCAAATAGACCAATCAAATATGACATTTAGGATTGTGAAGGGCAATGACATTTGTGTGAGTATGTTTCACTCATAGGAATTTTTGAATATATTGACATTTGAAAATTGAATATAAATATTTAAACAATGATTTAACATATAATTATTAAAATTTACATTTATACAACATTTACTAGTATTATCATTGATGCAAACTCCCCCCTTATGTGCCAGATTGATAGAGACATTTCTTGCGACTATGGCCTTCATTCTTGCATAATTTGCAATGCTTTAATTAGCCTTTTTCTCTCTAAGGTACATTTTATTATGAATACGACTTGATTTTAGCTGACCTTTTATATTTCTCTATATTTTTGGATTAAGACAGTTTTGAACTAGTATATTCCAACCAATAAGCTTCATGTCTGATGGGTTGAAACTTGTGTAGATAGACATTGGATATGGTCTCCATTCTATCAACATTATCCACATATTGTATGGAATCTACATGGACATAAGTACTAATAGCAATAGCATGTGAACATGAGAACCTTTATGCTTGAAACTTCCTACAGCCTTGTTGCCTCCTAGTAAGATTAACTTCATAGTTCAAAGCCACAACTCCCTCTTATCGATTTCCCAACTCTTCAACTAAAAAAGATTAATTTGCTTATGTAAACCTACGAACAAAATAAGAGTTAGCTTTTCTTTGATTTTCTTGCATAATCCAAGACTATTTCATGTAAGTGTGGTTTGTTGCCATCATCGCTATGTGCTTGTTCCTCATCTTAACAAATAGTTTTGCCAACCTAAAATTGGTTGCTTGCACCAAAGCAGTTATGGGAGGATAATGAGTCCCTTCAACAATAAATTGATACATTCAGCTAGGTTCGTTGTCATATGTCCATAAACTCTACCCTAATCATATGATGAGCCTATTTCTCCTTTGAAATCCTATTAATCCAATCAGGTACTTCCATGTTCTTTCCATAAAGATTTTCATAGTACCATTAAACATTGATTACCTCAACTCATACATGAGGGATCGCCTTAAATTAAGTCATATGTTAATTTATAGACTTGTTAATAACTTATTAATAAAAATAAAAATTGAGAGGGTATTAATAGATTAAACAACCATAAATGTGATTACATACCCATGTTAACAACTTATTGATGCAAGTCCATATAGTTAAACATCTTCATGAAGTTAACTGCAATATGTCAAATACCTTAGATGGAATATGCACGTGAGGTTTTCATGCACTACTTGAGTCTCTGATCACATATTTAATGGATTCATATCAATCAAAAATCAAGCATAGGCCAAGTTGTGTAACATGTTTACCTAAATTGCTAAGAAAAAAAATGACCATGCCTCTTTTGTCTCACCCTCTACAGTAGCAAAGGCAATTACCAACAATGTTCTTTTGTATTTTCAATATAAAGATGTATTGTCTATTTGCATAACAATTTTACAAAAGGGAAAGCCTTTAATACAAGACTTGAATGTCCAAAAAAATTGATGGAAAATACTTTCCCCTTGCACCATTTGAGGACCATGGTACATAGTTATGGTATGTAATTCCATTATTATGCTAGCAACGAAATGTTGCATTTCACCTAACAATTTTGGGAGATCATTGTATGATTTATTTTAATCACCAAACAGTCGAACAATTACCTTCTGTTTTGTTATCCATGCATTCTTATAGAAAGTCATGTATCCATACCTATTCCATATCTTAGTAACCAAAATTGAAACAGAAAGTGTTAGATTTGCTTGGACCAAAGATACAATGCATGAATAAAACATGTTAGAATCAAATTTTAGGTGATTTTGTGAAATTTGTCTAGATGTACAAGTACGGGGGCCATTGTTTCTAATCTCCCGTACTTGTTTCTTTTTCAACAATGTTGTCCTTATGCTCTAATTGTACCCCAAGCTATACATTATACACTTACCATGATATTTGTTTAGCATAAATTCTACTACTTGTAATCTATAGAGTTTTTGATGTTATAGTGCTTGATAGCTAAAAGCATGGCCTCTTTCATTATGAATTGCATCCCAATATAGAGATCATCGCTGGATAGATTCTAGCTTGATGGCATACCTACTATATAAGCATATTCCAAAAATTTTGCCACGTGCATTGCATCTAAATTGAGAGTTCCAAAAAATCCAAACATTAGTTAACTCTTTTCTTTCAAATCATTCAAAATATGATTCCCAATGCATTAGTCACATCCTTCAAGTTCTAAAAAAATCCAAGCATTAGTCAACTTTTTTTTCATATCATTTAGAATCTGATTGCCAATGAATTAGTCATATCTTTCTAGTTTTAAAAAATCCATGCATTAGTCGTATATTTTAAATTTTTAAATAATATCAATTTTTAAATGTATAGATAGATTATTTTTAATCCTAAATTTAGATATTTAAATAAACTATCAACTAAAAATATGAATAAAGGGAATGTATAGATAGAATGTCATCCTTTTCTAGATACATAATTGTTCGGATAAAATGTTTGAACTTTATTTATAAAAATGATATAAATGATAAAAACATATATTATAAAAATGATAAAAATG
>JBBYHO010106354.1:0-15195 GCA_038382025.1 Adansonia gregorii | reverse complement strand
ATAAAAATGATAAAAATGCATATTATTTGAATTAATACACAAAAAACTCTATCGATGGGGGTCTTTTTACGTGGTGTTGAACAATAATGTGAAGCTCTCCTTTTATATGGTGGCAATACTCGTCATTCAACATTCTCAGTATCATTGCCTTGAGTTCTTCGAGTTTAATGTCCTGGGCTTCTTACTGTCACTGTCAATGCCTTCTCTTGAGTTGCTTCCTCTGCAATATCTTAAAATGGAAATCCACCATTCATAAACATACCCATATTTTCCATACCTAAAAATGGAATCCTACTACTGGAGGAGCTAGCACCTGCTGCACAAAAAATAGGATAGGTACTGGTACCACTAAAAGTTAAAGCTAGGTTACTAAACTGGTCTATGCTAGATAGATATGCTAACGCTGAAGTCAGGTTTAAGAGCTCAACATCTAACCTACTTGTTCATGGCTCTGGTCGAAAACACCTACCATCGTCATCCTTAGCATGATTGAAAAAATATCATGATAGATTATAATCTACGATCATGTTCTAGTTTGGGATGACTAAATGACATCCTACGTGTACTAACATTATTAACATCTACCAAAATAGGTTGACTCATCCTCTGACTAACTCCATGTCCTCAACCAAGTTTATGAAACTCTATAGGAGGGTTTGGATTTGAAGTTTATTGATAATATGACCTATTCTTAACATCTTGAAGTCCTGACAATGACAAATAAAAGGTCAACCTTGTTCATAGAACCATCTGATGTATTCACTTGATGGTGTGAAATTGTTATTCAGAATATCAAAAGCAGGAACAATTAGTCAAAACATTTTTCTCAAAATTGAATCCATTTTCTATGCTTTTTAGCCTAGTTCTCTAGATGATTATCATACATGTCAATTCTAATATTTAAGGGATTAGTTATTGCACTGGCACAAGACCCTATCCACTTGGTGCCACTCCATAACTTGAAAGCATATAACTGATATATTTGTACGCCAGATGTGGCTATGTCTGTAGGCCTCCATTAAAAGGTATTCCACTATCTCATGAGAATGATTGCCATCCATAAAAATAGCAAAAATAGATAGAAATTGGTATTGAGCAATATGGCATCTATTGGGTTAAATACGCATGTACTTAAATCTAATTATTTTAAAATACTTACCCTATCAGCGCTGATGATATTTCAAGTCTTGCTTTGATATTTTTTAGCTTAATTAGAGTATAAGTGCAATTCTTTTGGCTACAGCATCTACTCAAACACATATAAAATCTTAATAACTTATATTTAAGTATATCGTTAACACTAATGCAGTATAAATAAAATGCTTAAGTCTATTACAATAACGCAAGAGGGTATATAGGTTATGCACTAACACGTAGTGCAAGAAATGACATTTGGTACCAAGCCCACAACTGTAGCAACCACAAACAACCACCTATATCATGAGTCCATCTAATTATGGTCTGACAAAGTTCCTTATATGAAAACCCTAAATAAGCTGAACCCAAATTATAATTTCTAGCCTCCTTGAAATCTTGCAAATGTGGAAGATACATTAAATGAACCTGATTACTAGATTTATCAGGCATTAATATTTCTCTAATTAAGTGTAAAGTATATGCTCTAACAACACATTCTATATCTTGCATAGTTGGATATTCAAGGAGTTAAGTGAAAGTTCTTTCGAACCAAACCATATTGAGTCTTAAGCCATTTAAACAGTCAATTAGAGGGATCTCACCAAATAATTCAAGACACACGTCCTTCCATTCCAACAAGCTCCCCCTTTTATTGCGTCACCATCAACTGGTAGTCCCAATTGAAGGGCAACATCATCAAGGGTGCTTGTGCATTCACTCCATGGAAGATGAAATGTGTGTCTTAGGTCTCCATTATTGAATCATGGCTTTTATTAGTCCAGGCTCGTATTAAGGGGTTCCAACTAAAGCTGCATGGTAAAATATGGATGACCTTAGATAGTCTATAATATACGGATTGGGTTTTTCCAAAGAAATTTCATGCAACCTTAACTCATGATCATTATCTTGTTCAAAAGTCATTAATTTATTAGTTATAAAAGTATAGATTTTTAATGTGTTAAATAATATGATTAACAAAAGTTTAATCTTTCAAATAACACCGTTGAAGATATATTATTTTCTTGCAATCACAATAATGATGATGATGATAAAGCCATTCTATTATTAAAAAATATGCCTATAACAAGAATAGAAATTCTTTTAACATTAAATTAATGAATTTATCAAACTAAATCAACTTATACAACAAAAAACCTTAGTTATAATAAAAAAAATCTAATAATGATAATAAATAACAAAGTACATTATAATAAATTACAAAGTTATATACCATATTCTTTAAGTAAAAAAGCCTAAATCATATCTTAATCTTTCAAACAAATTTTAACTATTTTTTTTATAAAAACCTTAATTATTACGAAAATAAATTTAATCAAAATAATAAGCTATAAAGTTAAATATCATATTATTTAAATAAAAAAGCCTAAATCATACCTTAATCTTGCAAACAAATCTCAACTTCTTAAAAGAACCTTATTTGCAATAAAACTAAATTTAACCATGATAATAAATTATAAAGCTAATTATATTTTAATATTTCAAGTAAAATTCTAAAAATAAAAATAAACCATACCTTCAAAAAAATTATATGAAAAATTCTTTAAAATTGGAGATACAAACACCTGTACCTTAAAATTTTAATTAACTGCTCTCATCATTTCCTCATATAAATGATGAAAGGAGCTTTGGAGAGCTCCTTATAAAGAAGAACTTTGAGCCCTTTCCTTTCTCCCCACAATAATTTTAGAGGGCGATTCATTGAGGGTCACAGACCCTTGAAACAAGTTCATAGACCTCGCAAAAAATGGTAAGCCTCGTGACCTTTCCCCCAGTAATTTGGGGCTAGAGAGCACAAGGTCATGGAACTTGCTATTAAAGGGATGACTTCCTAGCCTCATATTGAGAACTCACCTGAAATTTGGCATTTTTTGAAAATTAAGAAATATATAATATTAAAGCCTTTCCTCTTTTACATCATTTTAACTACAAAACCACTATTAACTTTTTGTTCTTTTCTTTTTCCCACTTTATCTCTTTTTCTTCTTTCTTCCTTGGTGGAAATTTTGTTGCCCACCATTCGTCTGTTAATTAGGCACATTTGTCTAATGCTTTTGCAATTCTTTTCTTTGCTTAAACTTTAAGAATAGTAGTAAAAGATGTTATAGCAAACAAAATTTAATTGATGCCCAAAGTGCATTTAGTGAAAATAGCACTTCTAATTTTTTTTTAAAAAATATTAAATCCATCTAAAAATGGTTCTTAAAATCATTTTTAGAGAGAGATTAAGTTTAGACAAAATTTGATAACATCTTTTACCATCTTAAAAAAAATATGATTCTAATCATTAAAAATTTTTAATTAACTTTGAAGGGTAAAGTAATTGCTCAAGCCTTTGGGTTGATTAAATAAATTAATTAACAATTTTTTCATGTAATTCCTAAAATACTATGAATTTATGAGATACGAAAAAAAGCGATTTCTTTTCAGAATAAAGGCTTTTGACCATCTCGCATTATCATGTTATAGGAAAATGTATTCAATTAGGTTCCATTTTGATATTCGTAAAAAGTTTTGAATTGAATCATTATATGATTGTCTAGAAGCAAAAGGACAAAACGAATGCATTGGATGTTAGAGGTTTCCATCAGTTAAGCTTAACAAATTTTGAGTTACACTTGGACATGATGTCACCACCTTATATGCTTACTCAATCCTTAAACTCTAAAAAATATGAATTTCAAATTATGTGCAAACCCATAGTGGATGCTTTGATAAGTTCTTTCTCTAAAAAAACAAAATATAGTAATTTTTATTTAATTATCATTATTTTTTCCTTTGCTTTATTAAAATTTAAAACATGGATAACTTCTAATATTATTACATATTTTTATCTATTATTTAATATAAATTACATAAATAAAACAACAATAGTATGTATACTATACAGTAGTTGGGCTAGGTCATGTTTAAACCAAGATTTGGTTTGTTTTCAAGTAGGTTTCATATTTTTATCTAAATACCTAATAAACCTTCAAGCTTGGATGGATAGTCTAGCCTTTTAATATGTCTAATTGATACTAAATTTTATAAATTTGTTATTATTGGTTATTATTTTATTTGCTACTTAGATTAATTCATAATTAATTAGTTATGAATAAATAATTAAAATGAATTAAAGTGCTCATTACATTTGTTATTAAAATGCTCCCATTTTGGTTATTATTTATATTTTGTTAATTATTTGCTACTTACTATAAAATTCATAATTAATTAAAAAGAATAAATAATTAAAAATCCATCCCCTAACATTTGCTACTTTTATTCAGAGAAAAACTCATGCTGCAAAAAGGCTTTTATCGAGGATAGTTTGAAGCACCTACCTCAAAGGAGAAATACAAGGCAAGACATGATCACTCTACCAATAGTTACATGCAAGTCACTTAAGCTTAAGAGTCTTATCTTCCTAGATAAACATGCGCAGGAAGTAAAACTCCAACATTCCTATCATTTAGAATTAATGACCAAATCAAGGCTGCTAGAAATAAGGACTTCTAAAAGCTATAGGATGATGATAATGATGATGATTAGGGATTTAAATTGCAGTTGTGGTAACATTTTTAGTCACATTGCATTTATTACAATTGCGTATGTAATGGATGTTATCGTAGTCATCGCGGTAATCCTGGTCATGATTATTTTCTGCACAATTATGTTTAAAACTAATTATTATAATTATTAAGCATAAAAGTTCAGTATTAATAATTTTTGAAATAGTTTATAAAATTCTATAATATTTTATTTACATAAAAAATTTATTCAATTTTTCCTCATTAATATAAAATATTTATATTTTGAAAAGTATAAATTTTTATTTATAAATTTATAAGAATAGTAATAATTAACAAAATATAAATATATCAAATGTCAAGTATTTATATTTAATAATACAAACTTAAAAACATAATAATTATGTTTGTGATTATTTCCCCAACACACTATGCAATTACATCTGCATTAGATTCCTACCAAACTCCATGGTGAGGTTAGGGTCCCAACTATTAGGAGGAAGTGAGCTATCTAACTTTATGAGTACCCCTTGCATCGGCAGAGTAATACATTTCGAGGTGTAAAGTTCCTCTGTCTTTCATGAGTGCCCTTCTACATTTGTAAAGAAAAGTACATCCATCGGATCAAACCCGTTCTGCCAAACCTGCGATTGGCCTATGACCGAGGTGCCTCGACTATCTATACCAAATGGAGGAGCTTAAACCCATATAACAAGCCTTATGAGCCTAACCATGTCAAACCATACTAGAATGCTGCCAGAATTACTCGAAAAGTAAGAACATACGGGGAAACACTTCTTACCTTTACTTTTATATATCGTAGTCACATAAGCGATGATGAATGAACATTGTTGCCATACTTGTTGCTTCATGCCCTAAGAGACATTTCATTTACTTCACCACGGCATGCCATCATGCTGTCTGTTTGATGGCTAACTCTCATCAATAAGTAGGTAGTAACAAGCAAATGTTGCCAACTATAAGGCCCCATATAATTGGAAAAAGGCTCATTCAAACCAAATAAGTCATTATGTTGTTCAAGTGATGGCTTGACATATATTTCTCATAAATGCTGATGAAAAAACATCACCATATAGCTAGTTATTTTTACCCCTATGAGGTACCATATTACCTCCACAAGGGTGAATCTTTTACCCAGACACATTCTTATGCTGTCTGTGTGCACATTAGGTCTACATCAAGGTTTCGTAATGCCTATCAAATGGGGAAAGTTCATGATTTATTTTTGTATCCATTCTTTTTTTCTTGTCTATATTACTTTGTATAGTCACTAACTTATTTCATTTTTCTTTGTGATTGACACATTTATCATAACATCATAATCATCATCACGAGGCAATTAGCCATAGTTTTAATATTCAGTAAGGGATTTCTATAATAAGCAATGGTACGCTTTTGTTTTGAAGTTTTTTTGAAGAAGTTTGAGCATGGTCAAAGGACTGACAACATGAAGATGGGGACATTATCAAATCAGGGTTTTTTTGATGATACATGAAAAAGTCAAAGTAAGGTACCAGTAGAATGGCCGGCAAGATCTGAAGTGTATATGGGCTAGTTAGAATGATATCGAGATGGAATCCTTCACGAAAAGGTATAAAGACATAGTCCTCTTACTTCAGGTCCATTTGGATGTTAGCTTGTTGCAAATAGCATCTTAGTTCTAAAATCCAGCATATCGATGTTTTATCTTCAATGAAAAAGATTTGGTCCCCATAATTGATGAATATATAGCATTGCTCAATATCAAAAGAGCCAAGTTTGATAAAGTATATTGCAAATTGATGCAATCTCCAACTTTCAAAAAATTGTTAACATAGATCTTTGAAGCCATAGAGTCATGGATCAATGGCTATATCAAGAAAAAATGGAATAGTAAGTGTATCTCTTGGACTACTCTAAAAAAGGTGATAGCAAAAACCCTAGATACAAAGAAAATTCATGATGTTTACATTTTGGCAATATACAAGTTGCTGATATTCTTGAACACTTTGGTTATATAACCTTGCACCCACTATTGTTGCCAAGACTATTGAGCCCTTAATTTTTGCAAGAAAACAAAGGCAAGTTAATTCATTCAATATGCCTTACCTTTTCATATTAGGCTCTCAGCCACCTTTTCCTTGAAGAAAAGAGAATATTATACAATTTCTTACTTGACTTTAGCCCTATCTTTAAGGTCCTTGAGAAGGAATGGGTCCAAGACAAGTCCAAGAAGTAAAAGGTCCAAAAATTCTAGAATCTTGCTAAGAAAGAGTGGCATGGAAGGCCCCTTAGTTTTCATCCCAGATAATCATATATTGATGTGGAGATTATAGTTGCGTGCCACTTATGGGATTATAGAGAAGTACTAGCTATGCACCCATCCTAGTCCTATGACAATTCCAGTGTTGACAATTCATCCCTTTCATTCAAAATTAGGATTTCGATTATGGCAAGCCCGACTATAAGTCAAAAGTTTAACTAGCAATCTTGCTTATAGGTAAACCTAATATATGGAGAAGTATTAGAAAGGAAGTAATATTACTATGGGATATAATGAATGGAGAAACTATTGCATCAATGACAACTTACCCATGTCTAGTGTTAGAACATCACAAATATTTGTTGGTGAATTTCCCTCGAGATTAAATTGCTTAAGCATAAGTTTGAACAAGAAAAGCAACCCTTGCTAAAGAAATCACCCATTTAAAAGGAAGAAAAGATTTAACTAAAAATGGACATATATCTCCGGATAGCAAAATGAATCGTGTTGTCAAATAGAGAAATCTCTTCAAAAAGGATCTTAAGAGTCTGATGAAAGATTATGTGGCACTTTGTAAAGCTAGCAAGTCTCAATGCTTTGGTAAGTTATGAGCTAAGTGGAAGGTAGAGATTGCTACCCTGGAAAAAGAGTTGCATTGATGGAAAGAAGAGGCAAAGATCAATAGGAAAAAGCTTGTTAAAACCCATGCCCTCAATTAACTTACAGGAGGAAGAAGGATGCCTAGAAGCTTGGGTGCAAGATTTGAGTGCAAGTAGGGTTAAGAGTAAAGTCCTAGCACTTAGAATCCGATGCTTGCAACAATCCCTACAATCTCACAACCATGTTAAGGAGCTATTAGGAGCCTTAAAACTACGAGAGCAAGAATGGTAATAAATGGTTGGTCAAGCACATCAAAACTATTAGGATCCCCATTATCGTCTTACCGAATAGATTCAAGTAGACTAAACAGTAGCGGATGACATAATCAAGGCGGCCAGGTCATTGAGACAAGATATCATGCCCATCGGAGACTATGAATAAGAGCTGCTATATTTTTTTAGAACATGTGATCAAGCAAGATAACCGCGTTAGGCACTTCCAAATGTAATCATGTGTAATCATATGTAATCGAACCATTTTTTTGCTTTATGGTGGAGTAATATACTAATCTAATTATCTTTCTTGTATTTCCATAACTAACCCAATTCTTTTATTGGTTTATTCATTTATGTTAATAGTCATCTACTATCATGATTGCATACTTACCACTATCTCATTAAACATACTCATGACACATCATAAAAGTTTAATTCGGTAATAATATAAAGTGAAGGTGCTGTAAAGCATGAAACTTACCATTCATCATCGGTATAATACTTGTAGTTGGCAAAAAGCCATGGAAAAAGACCACTGAGCCCACATTGAATGACTAAACTCATTTATAAGAAGTCTTAGGAACAACCATTTCATAAGAATGAGGAACTCTAAGCTCAGATTGCAAAATTAATTAAGCTATTTTTTGAAGCTTTAGAAAAAAGGGCAAACAAGCAAAATCAATTCAAGAAAATTGCTCAATCTCGAGAATAACTTGAAAAGTGGTATTAAAGCCAGCAATGCTCAACAAAGGGCATTGTATGAATAGCATCCTCTAACAATGCCAATCCTATCGGCTCAGCCATTCATTTACATTAACCAAGCAATGACACTTTATCTAGTTCAAAGATTTTAGGTGCAGGCTCTTCACAAGCAAGACCTATAGTCCTAGATCTTGATAAACAAGTGAAGCAAGAAAATGCAAAGAGGTTTTTAGAAATTAATGAAGATCTAAGCAAGTATCAGTCATTAGAAAAGCACCTTCGGGCCATCGAAGTTAGTGACAATTTTGAGATGATAAATGCCAAATCTTTAAGGCTAATTTTCAATCTCATCATCTTGCCAAAATTTAAGGTACTAAATTTAAAAAATATATAATGGGACTACAAACCCTACTGCCCACTTTTAGATGACTATCGTAAGATGGGTAGATATGTGCAAAATGAAAAGTTATTAATTCATTACTTCTAGGATAACCTAACTAGGAGAGTCACCCGTTGGTATATAAGGCTTGATCTTGTAAAAATTTAGACATAGATGGATCTAGTTTGCACTTTCATTGATCAACATAAACACATATCCTATTGGGCTCTGGATCGCTCATCCCTTATGAACATGGAAAAGAAAGCCTCTGAGAATTATAATGGGCCGACTTGGCTAAGGCCTTTCTAAATCAATACCAGCACATTTTAGATTGGGCACCAGATTAACTTTCCCTGATGAATTATAAGAAGAGATCCATTAAAAGCTTGAAGAGAGGAAATAGCCCTAGTCCAGTTTCCTTTTACAGATAAAGAGATGACAGTTACTTTTATTCACACCTTACGTACTCCCTATTATGAGAAGCTTGTGGGGAATACCACCAAGAATTTTGCAAACTTGGTTCTCTTTGGAGAGATGATCGATGCCACCATTAAGAGTGGTAGAATGTTAGCTGAGGAAACAGTTGGATTGAGTAAGAAGCCTATGGTCGATAAGAAAAAGGAAAATGAGGCCAATTCCATAAATGATGCTAGCTTGTTTAAGCCAAGACAACATCAGGCACCTAACCCTCACTATTCAAGAACGCCATATTCTTACCCTGTCACAATATCCCCTCAACCAATCTATGCCACAACTTATAACCTATAACTTGCAATCCCATCAAACCCACCACAAGGCTACCCTCCACAAGTCCACCAAATACCAATCGAACAACCAATAATACACCCAGCAACCGAGGTAAAAATCAACCAAGATAATATTTGATCATATCCCTATGACTTATAAGGAGCTCTACCAAACCTTGCTCCAAAATCATTTAGTGGCTCCAATCTATGTCCCAGAAAAGAAGCTGCCATACCTGCCTTGGTAGAACCTTAAAGCCTACTGTGAATACCATTCTAGGGTATCAGGGTATGACATTGATAACTGCACGTATTTTAAATGAAATATGCAAAATCTGATCAACGCAAAAGTCTTGCAATTCGAGATGAACTAGGGACCAAATGTTACTGCCAATCCTTTACCAAACCACGTTGAACCAGCTGCAAACATGATTGATATCGATCCATAGAATTTGTGTCCTTTCACCAAGACCTGATTTTGATGATAGGGTCATAACGAAAGCCCTTGCACTTTTTTTTCCCCTTTCATGTAATATCAAGAAATGAAAACCTGCCCGCCCTCACCCAAAGGCAAGTAGGTATCCTATGTAAGGGGCATCTTTATCAAACATTATCAATGAAATGACTTTTGCATATATCATTCCATATTTTGTGACTGCATCACTTTTCAATCTCTTTATCTCAATTACTCTTTTGCCTCCACTTTTATCCAAATCCCCAAGTTGTTTGTGTGCCTTTTGCAATGCTTATTTTTTCACCCATTCAGGTGTCCTGATGTCAATGACATGGATGTGTCTAATGGGTCTTTGAAGATCAATTTTAAATGATCGATTTGTATTAGTGAAGTTGATTCTGAAGAAGGTTTTGAAGGAAGCTTCGTACCATCAGACCTTTTACAGTTCAAGATCGGGCATCATAATTTTATCCTTATTGCCCAAAGATGAATAGGGCAGTTAAGGTAGCCAACATAAACGTTAAAAGAATAGTTACAAAAAAGGTCAAGACTTACAAAAACTAGCATGAGAAGCTATCCTTTGCACTTCATGCCTATTAGACCTCAGTTCAAACTTCCACGAGTGCTATACCATTCTCTTTTGTCTATGAGATGAAAGTTGTATTGCCTATCAAAGTTGAGATCCCTTCTTTCAGAGTCTTGATGAAAACCAAACTTGGAAAGGCTGAATAGGTCAAGAACATATATGACCAGCTCAATCACATCAACGAAAAATGCATTAAAGCCATCTACGTGGTCAAACGCATCAAAGATGCATGATTCGAGCCCACAACAAAAAGATACGCCCACAACAATTTCACCCAGGTGAATTGGTATTGAAAAAGATCCTTCCAATTCATAAAGATGCATGGGGTAAGTGGAACCCTAATTGGGAAAGATCATCTGTCGTGAAGCAAGCCTTCTCTTGAGAGGACGTAATCTTGTTAGAAATGGATGGTAATGTCTTGCCCAACCTAGTCAACTCAGATTATGCTAAGAAATATTACACGTAAAGGGCAAAAATTGAGAAGGCATCATTTAAAAAAAAGGGAAAAAACAAACAACAAAAAACAAAAAAAGATAAAAAGAAATAAAACAAGAAAACAAGAAAAAATAATTAAAAAAAAAGTAAAAAGCAAAAAAAAGGGGTTCAGATGAAAATCCAAAAAAGGCATCTGGGCAACCAACCTGACTACAATTGAAAACTTGCAAGGGTAACTTGAGAAAATCAATTTTGATGGGGCATGAACGGAGAACATCCATCAGACAATGCAAAATAATCCTACAGATCTTTCGAAGATCAGCTTATGCTAGGCACATTCATTGTTCGAGAAAGATTCTAAAAGGCACCTAAAGAACATCCATATCATGATTGTCAGAGGCATCTTTTGCCCAAAAGATCATTTTTCTCACTACCTCATCAATTGCTTGTCAAATAGTATATTGAGTTATGTCTCTTTGTTGTCATGAATAAATATTATCTTATTTCTTTTGACCCTTGTGTAATTCACATTGCATTTGTCATTTAGTTGATAATGTTTGATAATTAACTGAAATATGCATCAGGACATCTTGATACTACATCGAAAAGAAAAGAAAAGCATAAGGAATTCTGCTTACGCCCCAATTGTCAAAATCATGCACCTTTCACATTCAAACACCCATTCAGTATTACCATATAACAAACTATTTTTTGCTTTCACAAGCTGCATTTTAAGAAAAACCATTTTAAGCTAACCAAAAATCAACCCATGCATTCTATTAGAATCCTATCAAAACCAGAGGCATCAACCTAATCAGGCAAACAGTCTCTAAATTGTTGACAATGCCCTCTATTTGTCAGGAAAATGATTGAGCCTCTTGAATCGAGAAACACAACAGTTTAAATTTTTTATACTAAATTTTTGGTCATATCCCTAGTGGAGCTGGCACAACCTTAATCCCTAATGAGATTAGGAAAATTTCTATCTATAGTAGCATCAAAGATAAATCGTCATCCTTAGAGAGTCTAAATAATGTACAAGGAGAACTACAACAATCTCCTGTATTAGACTTCATATCATGCAATCATGATAGCATTTCATATCATGCACTCATATTACCATCATACATCATTTTTATAACATCACTTCAAGCCAGGTTTGCTGAACCTCCAAGGAATTCCTGGTAAAAACTTAAGCTTTGCAAACCAAGTGTTATCCAGGTATGGTCATTTTTTTCTCATCACCTCATGTTAAAACCCTTTTTATCAAGTAACTACTACTAAAGTGCTAGTGTTAAAAAATTGTTGTCTAGAAACTATCATTAAAAATTTTATCGAGAACATTTGTCAGAAGATTTGTCAAGAATTTTGTCAAGAACTAGTGCCAAAACCCTTTTCAATATGAAAATTTATCATGAACTTCTATTAAGAAGAGCTTGTATTATAAGTTTGATCAAAAACTTTGTCACTATATCTATTAAAGCCTACAAGTCATGGCACCCTTTTAAAGCCCTCCAACTGTGGCACCCTTTTAAAGCCTACAAGTTAGTGGTACCTTTTTTAAAAGCCTATACAAGCTGGTGACACCTAAGTCAAAGCCCGCACATGAGTTGACGGCACCCAAGTCAAAGCCTACATGAGCTGGTGGCACCGAAGTCAAAGTTAAAGCCCTCATGAGTTGGCGATACCCAAGTCAAAGCCTACACAAGTTGGTGGCACTTAAGTCTAAGTCAAATCCTGTACGAGTTGGTGGCACCCAAGTCAAAGCCCTCACAAGCTGGTGGCACCCAAGTCTAAGTTAAAGCCTACACGACTTGGCGACACCTGAGTTAAAGCCCACACAAGCTAGTGGCACCCCTTAAAAGCCAACACGAGCTGGTGGCACCTGGTCTAAGTCAAAGCTCGCATGAGCTGGCGGCACCTGAGTAAAAACCTATACAAGCTGGTGGCACCTAAGTTTAAGTTAAAGGCCATATGAGCTGGGGGTTACCCAAATCTAAGTCAAAGCTCGATCGAGCTGGCGGCACCTGAGTCAAAGCCCATACGAGCTGTGGCACCCAAGTTAAAGTCAAAGCCCGCACGAGCTGGCTGCACTCGAGTCAAAGCCCACACGAGTTGGTGGCACTCAAGTCAAAGTCAAATCTCGAACGAGCTGGCGACACTTGAATCAAAGCCTACACAAGCTGGTGGCACCCAAGTTAAAGTCAAAGCCCGCATAAGCTGGTGGCACCTAAGTCCAAGCCCACATGAGCTGGTGGCATCTAAGTTTAAGTCAAAGCCTGTATAAATTGGTAATACCCGAGTCAACACCCACACGAGCTGGTGGCACCAAGTTTTAGTCAAAGCCCACATAAGCCGACGGCACCCATAATAGAAATCCACATTACTTTGGACCTGCCTAAAGAGGTGAAATCTTAGAAAACCTAACACCTTAGTGCTCTAAGGAGCATCAGTCCACCCCGGACAAAATAGCATCTATTTATCTTTGCCTTATTCCTGATTCTCAGCAACGGTCAAAGAGGGGGCAACTGTAGACACCTTATTTTGTCTGGGCTAATTTTTAGCAATCTGAAGTAAAGACATAAGAGGGGGTCGCCCAATGAAAAAGTATTTTGAAGAGGTCAAAGAGGCCTCGGGATCATATCAAAGGTAAATACAAAGATGCAGCATCAAATGACATAGTTCCAAGCATCCGAGGATAAAAGATATGAGAGAAAATTCATAATTTTACTTGAATGTATCGATACATGGTTCTCATGTATTGATACAATGCTCCAACACACCAAAAATTTGAAATATCCCTATTCGTATCGATACAACATGTAGATGTATTAATACATGAGCCTTTGTATCGATATAAGACCTCATGGATCGATACTAGGCCATGCCAAGACCAAAACATGCATTCTGTAAAGAAATTATCAATACATGTCAACATGATCGATACAATGGTTCATAGTATCGATACAATGGTTCATTCTATTGATACAATGATCATTGTATTGATACAATGTTTATTATATCGATACCTAAACATTGTATCGATACCTTCAAGGTTTTTGGACCATTGTATCGATACAATGAACCACTGTATCGATACAATGTTTATTATATCGATACCTAAACATTGTATCGATACCTTTAAGGTTTTTGGACCATACAGGCCATTTTCACAATCTGGGTATTTTTGACTCATCCACCATTGATCCAAAACTCGATTTTAACTCATTTTTTTGCATCAGGAAAGATTAAAATGCATATCATATTATGAATTTAGACTTTTGGATTAATCAAAACATTTTTTAAAGTCTAAATTGGATCAAAAGGGGTCAAATATCACATGATCACCCTACTTCCTAGTTTGTTGGCCGATATCACCATCAGCCACCTTATTTGCTGGAAAATCATTTTAGCATTAAAGCTAGCCACCCTATGCCCATCACATTGGGAGCAAGTTGCTCCCTATAGCCACCTTATAGCCACCATTCTGACTTCACCTTGTCCCCTTGAGAAATAACTAAAAAAAACTCCAAATTGGCTCTAAAATGCTGGTATAAATAGACCACTTCTATCTCAGCAAAAGAGAGGTTAGATTCCAACTTGTTTTAGCTTCCAAAAACACATTCACACATAAAAAAAATCCCGTAGCTTTTCACCCACCAACCAAAAACAGCTCCAAACCACTCACTGTCAACTTCTACACATTCTAAAAATCACCCTCATCTATACCAGAACCAAAACCTCATTGTTTCTCTCTTTGTTTTGCTTATTTACAACAAGGAAAAGAGGGAAACTCAAGCCATCTCTGTTGCTCTAACTATTTGGCCAAAGTTAAAGTTTTGTTGGTATAACTTCCTACTCTATCACTTAAATTTTTTGCTTTTCAGTACCTTTACCATTTTAGTGAGCTCTCCATGTCTCCATCACCCTCTTAGGATTATCATGCATTATTGTGGCATTTTGTCATGGTAGTTTCAGATTTGGATGCCTTAATGCCTCTTTTATGCAAAAAATGCATCATTTCATCCTCATTAGTTTGATATCTCTTGCTCATGCATTTTATGCCATGTTCATGCATCTTGTTATCCTTAATC
>JBBYHO010106243.1:28560-43331 GCA_038382025.1 Adansonia gregorii | reverse complement strand
TTTATCAAAATTTTGAGAAATCAATTCACCCCCCTCTTGATTTCATTCACCACCTAAAGGTCTAACAGTTAGGATTCATATTTGGGCCATGTTGTAACTGCTTGGCGATTTCACTAGGAACAAATTAAAGAGTCAGGACATTTTTATGATAAACTTTGTGTTTAATTATGATTTTATTTTGTATAAAGACTAAATTGTAAATTAAAAAATTTTATGGACTATTTAGAAAACTTATCATTTTAGAGTTAATATGATAGCTTTGACATTTTAAGAATATTTCTAACATTCCTATGGTCTTCCATAGGGGTGTAGAAATTATTAAAACTTTTTTTCTTCCAGTTTTCCCTTAGAGAATGAAGTGCAATTTCGAAAAGTTCAAGGACCTATTTGTAATTTTTGCATTTTAGCTTATCTTGATGTTTAAGTTACCCATTGAAGGTATAAATGTTATTTCATATCATTATGAGTCTTTTAGGTTATTAAGATGCTTATAGATCAAAGATATCCCTTAGGAGTATTTTAGTAATGTTATTAGAACCAAGTCTATGTGATCACTAGGATACTTATAGGTCAAAGGTATACAATAGGAGTAGTTTTGTTTATTTATGATGTTATTTAGCCCTTTAGGTTACCGAGATACTTATAGGTCGAAGGCACATCATAGGGGTATTTTAGTAATTTTATATTAGAACCAAATCTTATGTGATCACTAGGATACTTCTATATTAAAGGTGTATAGTAGGAATAGGTTTATTTGTTTATGATGTCATCTAGCCCTTTAGGTTATCGGGATACGTAGATATCAAAGGTAAACTTTAGGGGTATTTTAGTAATTTATTCTAAAATCAAGTCCTTTATGATCATCATAATACATATAGGTCGAAAGTGCATAACAGAGATAGGTTCATCTTTTTATAAAGATATCGAGTCCTTTAAGCTTACTGGGATACCTAAATGTCGAAGGTAGACCTTAAGGACATTTTACTAATTCAAGTTAGAACTTGACCAACCTATTTAAAATGGTGGGTGTACCCATTGTTCTTATATATATATATATATCCATATATCATTATTTTCTTTTATTTAAGGGGCCATGCCATGATTAATATTATTTCTATTTGTCATATATGGGGACTACCAAGATGAATCACTCACTTAATTTAACTCTAAATAGTCGTTATGAAATGACCATTTTTCTAGAGTTGCCGTCAATCTTATTTTTGCCAAGTGAGGTTAGACACCTATGGGGGCTTATACTCAAAGGATTATGAAACCCATAAAACAAACTCTGAGGTCTGTGCTCATACTAAAGATCGCTTGAAAAGTTTCAAGAGTCAATTACAATCACAAGTAAGAATCAACCTTCTCGTGATGCTCGACAATCGGTACCCTATTAATCATGTGTTAACATAAATTTTGATCTTTATTCAATTTTCATATTTATATTTAATTAGAATTCCATATTTAGAAATAAGGTTTTATAAAAGAAATTTATTATTCTAGATGAAAAAATCAGGTTTTTAATATTTTTGGAAACCAAAATATCTTTAGCACTCTTTCAAAAAACCAGAAGAACACAAAGGTTTTTATCATACCCTATCATACCCCATGAGAAAGCTTGTGGAATATGAAAAGTTTTAAGAAACCAAAATATCTTTTATACCTAACTAAAGAGTTAGGGAATACAAAAGGTTTTATTTTTTCAAAATTAAAAAAAAAGTTGATTTTCATTTTTATAAGGATATCTTATAGTTAAAATAATCAATAGAACCTCTCTCATATGCTGGGGGAAATTTCACATACTATTTTAACATCGAAGATATTGCCTTCATTTACAAAAATTCTAATTTTATTAATAAATATTAGTAATTATCTTAAGACTCAGTTTAGACAAAATATACTAAACTCGATTCTACGAATCCTAGTTTGGTTAAAATGACCAACATATCCCCTAAAGTACACCTTCGGCCTAAAAGTACCCCTAAAGGACTCGATTCTAAAGGACTCATCCTAAAATAAATTATGACTTGATTTTAAAATAAAGTAATGCAATACCCTAAAGGACTCGATAACTTCATAGAAAATGAACCTATTCCTACTATACACTTTCGATGTAAAAGTATCCCTATGATCACATAAGACTTGGTTTTAATATAAATTACTAAAATATCCCTAATGTCTACTTAATTCTAATAAAATTACCAAAATGCCATTGAGCTAAACTTTTACCTATAAATATCCCGATAACCTAGAGGGCTCGAAAATGATATGTCATAACATTTATACCCTTTATGGGTAACGTAGATATCATAAATGACCTAAAATGCAAAAATTACTAATAAATCCCTAAGCTTTTCAAAATTGTATTTCGTACGCTAACGAAAATCGAAAGAATACGAAAACTTCTAATAATTTCGACATCCTTACATAAGACCATAGGAATGTTAGAAATGTTCTTTAAATGTCAAAAATATATCATATCAACCTTAAAATGCAAAGTTTTTCTAAATGGCCCCTAAAGTTTTCAAACTTTGCAATTTAGTCCTTGCATGAAATAACACATAACCAAACAAAAAAATCATTAAAAATTTATGGAAATCATACGAAAGACCATACAATAAATTCAGCCAAGTACCTATGGCCTTAAAACAAAAATTTTATAATTTTGCAAATAAGCCCTTGAACTTTCTAAAATTATAAAATAATCATAAGATGATGAAAACACATAAAAGATATTCATATTCATACATATGAAAATAAACATGAAACACTTTCAGAAGTATACATAAGCAATTGGCCAAGTATGGATGCCCTTGAAACAAAATTTTCATTTATACAATTTAGTCCTTACAAAATTAAAAATCATAAATTAACACAAAGCACATCATGAAAAATCACAAAAACCACACCAAAAATCATGAAAATGATTCAGCCAAAGACTTATGGCCAAAAAATAATTTTTTCTTGTTTTCCAAATTAGTCCTCAAAATTTTTAAAATTACAAAATAGCCCTAAAATGGTATAAAATGCATAAACCATATTCAAATATGTTATACTTTGCATAAAGAGGTTTTTACTGATGCTACAAGCAATTGGCCAACCTCGGATGGCCATGGAAAAAGTTCTGCTATTTTTGTAATTTAGTCCCTAAGATTTCCATATTTACAAAATAAGTAAAATAAATCAAAACATCACAAAATCAGCTCCTATATGATTCGACCAGCATATTTTTTCAAAAAAAAAATTTCATCACATATTTTCATAAATATTAACATGTATACTGTTAGAATTTTTACTAAGCACGAATAAGCATAAAATTATAAAAAAAAGGAATAAATCAATATAAAACAACATGAAAATATTAAGAAAAATTATATAAACATGCTTACATGAAAATAACAATATTCATATCAACAAACACAAATAATCTAAAAAAAATCAAATTATTCCTAATAAAACTCAACTAAAACAACCAAAATCAAAAACTTTAATTATAGTCATCATATTTATCCTTTCAATGTGAATCAAAGTTCATAAGCACAAGTATTCATTTGGCTCATTAAAAAGAGGAATCAAACAAGAAATGAACAAAAATTAAGAAATTCACAAGAAACTTACCTTAAAAAAACTTGAAAAATCAAATATTTTAATTTTTTTTCTTTTTTTTCTTCCTCCAACCTGAAGTCTTTTAATGCAAATTTTCTTACCCTATATTATAAAAGGGATGAGTCGGCCAAGGCATCAATAATTACCTTGGCTGATAGGTTCTACGTATTTCTACACATTTTTTCTTTATTATTTTATTTATTTATTTTTATTTTATTTTATTTTGATTTGATTTATATTAATTAACTTTGTCTTCCAGTGGATTATGTCATTCATGACATCATCAAGCTCTAAAGAATTTTGGAAGATATTTATATAATATGTAAAATTGTAGTATAAAAATTAATTAAAAAGATTTAATTGTAAAAATTAAAAAGTATGTATTTGAAATAAAATTTCACATGATCAATTTAACTTAATCTAATAAAAAATAAATTTTAATGTTCAAGAAAAAAAACCATTAAAAATTACAAACTCGAAAAATTTTACTAAAAAAACCTTAGTAGGAAAAATTGTTACACAGGAAAAATATGCAAAACTCATAAAATAATTTGAATTTTCACAAACTAATTTAATATGAATTTAATACGAATATTTGAAGAATTTTAAAAATTATAAACTTAAAAAATCATCCTTAAAAAATTTACAGAGTAGAAAACTCCGTATCTTGAAAATGAAAAAAATTTTAAAAACTGCAAAACTCATTACATTAATTAAATTTTAAAAATTGATTGACTATGAATTTAATGAAAATATTTGAGGAATTTTAAAAATTATTAACTTAGAAAAATTTTACCAAAAATTTATAGACTAAAAAACTTTGTACTTTGGAAACAAGAAAATTTCAAAAATATGTTGAAATTTTATAAAATGAATTTTATTCAACACGTTAATCAAAATATCAATTTATAAAAATAATAAATATGAAAGCCTGAAATTCGAAGTAATTTTTGCTAGGAAAATTTTCATGAAGATGGTACTCACGGTACGATGATAAATTGAAAATTAATTACTAAAATGGACAACTTGACACTTTTTGGTATAAAATGCTAATATGAATGTTTTCTTGAATATTTCTAATTTCTCAGAGTGCCTATTGGCACAAAAATCACATTAGCATCGATAAAAATATATGACGATTAATTTCCCAAATTTAATAAAAAATTCTTAAAAAATTTTTAAAAGTGGGAAATTTGATCATGATGTAGATGCCTCATTTTGTCTGACCAGTTTTTGGTATCTTAGGAGTTAGGGAAAACGTGACAAAATAAAAAAATAGAAATAAAGCTGGGGGACGATCACCAAGTGTCGCAACGTACCTCGGAGTAGATCCTCGCGGATCTATAGGTGCGTTCGACTTAAAATATTTTCCTGACTTGAAAATGTCTTCTTGACCAAGACTTTTCTTTCACGATGTTATGAGAATGAGAATATATAGATTCTCGACTTATGACACAGTGAAGGGGATAATAAGATGAAACACTCCTTTTATTGGTCTCAGATGACCATAACGAAATGGCCAACGCTTGGAGTCGCCACCGATCATTTCAGGCTAGGCATGATCAGATGCCTATTGAAACCTATGTTTTGAGTTACGAACTCAAAACATCGATCCTGTGGTCTATGTAATGCAAAGATTCATCGTTTGGGTTTGGGAATTTGTTACGCATGATGAGGTATGAACCTTTTCACGATGCCCAAAATCAGTACCGTACTAGCTATGTCTTTCCCAGTTTCGATTCTTTTGATCTTAACTTGTCATTATTTTGATATAACCCCTTTTAAAGCATGAATATTGTAAAAATAATCTAGATTTTGATGAAAAAGATTTAATCTCATATATGCCTCAGAGAGATGGGGAATATAGAGATTTTTGATAAAAAGACCTTTGGATTTTACTTTGAAAATGGAATGTTCTACTTTTTGCACTAGAGAGGTACCCACGCAAAACATTACCTTTGATTTTATTTGAAACATTTTGAAAACATGAATGCAAATAATCATCACAAAGAAATCATGTTAGTAAGACAATAAATGAAGTAACATAACATGGATCATTCAGTGCAATGATAAAGAAAAGGAATGGACTATTGGAATTTATCTCGTAATTGGTATCGATTATTTAGGAATAATCGAATCTACAATTTTTGAGATGCATCTGGGTTCCTTGATTAAACAAGATTTGTTTGACATATTCATAGAAGTCCAAGAATGAGAGAAAAAAATTAATTGTAGCTGAAAGACAAGGTTAGAGTATCCCTTCAGAAAGGTAGGGTTGGAGTGCATCTGGGTTCCTTGATTAAACAAGAGTTGTTTGACATATTCATAGAAGTCCAAGAATGAGAGAAAAAAATTAATTGTAGTTGAAAGATAGGGTTAGAGTATCCCTTTAGAAAGGTAGGGTTGGGGTATCCTCGTGGTTAACAAATAATTTTGACGAAATTAGGTTTCTTTTAATCTTGATAATTTTGAAAAACGAGGTTGGAGTATCCCCTCGGAAGGTCAGGGTAGGGGTATCCCCATAGATGACAAATCATTTTCATAAAAAAAGGTTTTTTTTATATCTTCACAAATTTGAAGAGCAGGGTTGGAGTGTCCCCTCGAAAAGCCAAGTTGGAATATCCCCAAAATGACACGTCTGACACTCTTTAAAGAAGTTGAGTTGGAAAAATTAAGTTGATAAAACCTTATGACTTAAAAGATGGGTGAGCATTTTGACAGCTTTAGGTAAAAAAAATTATTGTGAATAAGGATAGTAAAGATGTAAAATGTGTTTGTGCCTTAATACAAGCCAATGGGAGGTCAAAGCATGTTCTTCAGTCTAATCAGGTTGACATAGAGACATTCGAATGTCTCGAAACAAAATTTAGGAAAACAACTTGATTTTGATGAAAACCATAAACAAGGGATAGCATCGCGCTATCTTGCTTCCTGAATTTATTCTAAATTGATTCGAAGGATTTAGATGGTGCATAAGACACCGTTAAAAAGTTAACTCGATGAGGGTCATCCTAAAAATATTTTCACTACCCTAAAAAGAAGCTTTCTAGCAGAATAAAATGTCAAGTTCGGATTGATAGTGCTACTACAAAGCGTATGAGGGACAAGGTGTGTCAAAATTTGAAAAATCATCCCAGACTCATTCGATATCAAAAAATTGCAAGTGATACCTTTCTGAAAAGGGAATTTCATAAAAATTTTAGGAAAAATTTTTGAAAATTTTGGAAAAAAATAATTTAGTGTGCCTGAATGGCCCAACCAGAATACACATTCAGATTCTAGAGGTTTTGGACAGTTTAGACTTGAAAAATCATAACTCTCTCATCTGGAATGACCCAAAGGTTAATAAGACATCGTTTTAAAGATAACTCGACATGCTTTGATAGAAAAATATCAAAAAATTCATGAAAAATCATTTAAAATTTTAAAATGATTTTTCCATTTTTAATAGTTGTGCTACCAGCAGGGGACAAAGCAAAGCAGGGAATATCTCTCATTTTTTTATAGCTACATGTCCAAACTCAAGTCATTGACATTCCAACATCTATGACTGAAAGGAAAGAGTGGCATGAGCATCGCAAGCTCATTTGCATAGCCCAAGAGTAGTTTAGGACGATGAAACAGCCCATTGATCATACCATCTAAGGTTTTGACTCGAACAAGGCACAAACATTTAGGGAATAGTTGTAAGGCCATTTTGTTTCAAAAGCAAAAAATTTGAGCTTGTTTAACCAAGATTCCAGATTCGAAAAACCTAATTTTCCTCAAGATATTTTGCTAGTCTTTAAGGAAAATGCTAAGTCCATGCTAATCCTCACTGGTTAAGGTTAACATGCTTAGCTTTTGGGTTTCGAAAATTAGTTTTTATCAACCATCGAACATGCATTTTGACAACAAACATATAAGGGGATAGCATATGACATGAATGGGGATGCTAATTTTACTAAGCCTAGACAAAGAAAATATTATGCACTTTAACAAAAAAATGTTATGGATGCTAAAAATGACAATGATTCATGCAAGCTAATGTGTAAATATGCTTAAAATGTGTTAGGCTAATGATTCAAACATGGATTAAGGATAACAAGATGCATGGACATGGCACATCAGCAAGAGATATCAAACTAATAAGGATAAAATTAGGCATTTTTGCACATCCAAGGAGCATTAAAGCATCCAAATCTTAAATGACCACAACCAAAAGCCACAATAATGCATGATAATCCTAAGAGGGTGATGGAAACATAGAGAGCTCACTAAAATGATGTAGGTATTGAAAAACAAAAAAATGAGTGATAGAGTAGGAAGTTATACCAATAAAACTTTAACTTTGGCCAAATAGTTGGAGCAGTAAAGGTGACTTGAATTTCCCTCTTTTCCTTGTTGTTTAAAAGTAAGAAAAAGAGAGAAATAATGAGGTTTTGGCTCTGGTATGGATGAGGGTGATTTTCAGAATGTGTAGAGGTTGAGAGTGAGTGTTTTAGGGCTATTTTTGGGTAATGTGTGAAGAGCTACGGGATTCTGGTTTTCTTGATGTGTGAATATGTTTTTGAAAGTGAAAATGAACGAGAATCTAACCTTTTTCCCTTGAGATAGAAGTGATCCATTTATACCAGCCTTTTGGAGCCAAATTGGAGGTGTTTTTGGCCATTTCTCAAGAGGGACAAGGTGATGTCAGCATGGTGGCTATAGGGTGGCTGTAAGAGGCAGCTTGCTACCAATGTGATGGGCATAGGGTGGTTGGTTTAAATGCTAAAATGATTTTTTAGCAACTAGGGTGGCTGATGGTGACATTGGCCAACAACTAAGGAGGAGTAGGGTGATCAAATGACATTGACCCTTTTGATCCGACTTACTTTTTAAAAAATGTTTTGATTAATTTAAAAGTCTAAATTCATGCTTTAACATGTGTTTTAATCTTTCCTTATGCAAAGAAATTAGTTAAAATCGAGTTTTAGATCAATGGTGGATGAGCCAAAAATGCCCGGACCTTGAAAATGGCTTGCATGTATTGATGCATTGCATAATATATCGATACATTTGGTCCAAAAACCTTGATGGTATTGATACAATAAACATTGTATCGATACTATGAACCATTATATCGATACTATGAACCACTGTATTGATAAATGTTGATATGAATCAATACATTTTTTTACAGAATGCATCTTTTGGTCCTGGCATGGCCTAGTATCAATACATAAGGTCCTGTATCGATATAGAGGCTTATGTATCAATACATCTACATGTTGTATTGATACATATAGGACATTTCAAATTTTTGGCATGTTGGAGCATTGTATCGATACATGAGAACCATTTATATTCAAGTAAAATTATGAATTTTCTAGTATCTTTTGTCCGTGGACACCTTGAACTACGTCATTTGATGCCACATCTTTGCATTTACCTTTGATATGATCCTTAGGCCTTCTTGGCATCCTCAAAATACTTTTTTGATGAGTGATGATCATCGCCCCCTCTTACGTCCATGCTTCAGATTGCTAAAAATTAGTCCAGACAAAATAAGGTGTCTGCACTAAGCGAAGTGTTTTTTGGGAAGGTCTAAAATGCTTATGGATTGTCTTAGAGAAAAATGCAAAAACGAGGCATCAAAGGTTATTTTTAGGGTGTCATTGGAGTCATTCAGGTGAGTACGCGAGCCAATTTTCATCTTTTTGTGACCAAGGTAAGACAACTCAAGGAATGTAAGGTATGTGTGGGTCTTATGGGTGCTTAAACACTGTCACAAGGCTTTCATGTTACCAAAATTTTGAATTTCCATGTCTTGTATCGATACACAAGGGTTTGGTATTGATACCAAAAGTGTGGTATCAATACCTAGCACGATTGTATCGATAAAAATCTTGGAAGTAGCTAAAATTGTGATTTTTGGCGAATGTATCGAAGTACAAACATCAGTATCGATACAAGTCCATGGAGTATTGATACAGGGCTCTAAAGTCTCGAGATTGGAAATAATTTTTGTTCTTGGTATCGATACACATGTCATTTTATTGATACTTAGGAAAACAATTACCTTGTGCATCGATACAACATGCTTTGTATCGATATAGTAAAGAGTTTTGCCTTGCTCGGACCATTTTCCAACCTTCAAAAATCTGGTTTAAACATGTTTTTAGCACCAAGAAACCATCATAAAGCATTAAAAACCTTGGCTTTGGGCCAATAACCGAATTTAAACAAGTTTAGGACCTAATCAACCAATGCCAAAGGTCATTTTCATAAGAGATATGATGGTAAAGAAGGTGGGCATATCAACAGTTAGGAAGTTATTGTAGCCTTTCTGATTATTTTCTTAGCATGGTAGAACCAATAGCAATAGGGAGGTAAACTGAGCATGTTACCTGGATGTCTCCTTGGGCAGAGAAGAAAATCCAACAATGCCCTTGATTTGTCTCCTGAAGCTATTAGCTAAGCATGAAGATAAAGAAAAGTAGCTACTAGAAAAAAAGAGTGCTCCCAGCTATAAAAACTCTCCAACAATCCAAAAAAACTCTTGACCCATCCCCAAAAATCCTCTAACCATTCTCAGTCCCAAAAACACTTCGAAAAACACTATTTCATTAACTTCCATACTCTATTCCTGTGACTAACCCAAACCACCATTGGAAAACCTTTAAGAACCCAACTTTCCACTTATTTTGATCCTTAAAAAGCCTCACCATCAACTATACCACCAGAAAGCTACTTTCTTTCATCCTTGTCTTACTAAATAATAGAAAGAAAAAAGAAGAAATTGAGCCTACAGCCACTGCTTTGAGAAAAAAAAAGTTTAAGTTTTTGGTATATCCTTTCTACCTTGATATTTATAGTTTATGTTTTGTCATTACCATCATCTTAGTAAACCCTTTTTATGTTTTTATGGTCACTCTAGGACTCCCATGCATTTTTATGCCTTCGGTTGTGGTAGTTTAGGATCTTGATGTTTTTCTTAGTGCCTACATGTTGTTTGGTCAACTAAGCATGTTACTTTGCATTTTCATCAACATAACAGCCTCTGTCCATGTGACCTTGCCATGTTCCTTCCACATTCACATCTGCATCTCATGCTTAAAGCATGTATCTTAACATGTCATAAGTATGCCCAGACATTTCCTAGCAGCTTAATAGGTTCCATGAAATAATAATGTCTTTTTTGGCATACTTATTCTAAGTATGTTTATGCATCTATATATCATTTCCATGCATTCTTTTTATCTTTTCTGTGAAAAATGTCATCTTTGCTTATGCATATATGTTTTCCATGTTCTATATTATGTTTGTAGCATTTTGCTTATGTTGAGATGCTTGTTTGAAAGCTAGAATACCCGATTTCAAAAAAAATATCCCCAAGTGAGGCATATGTTATCTCTTACACAAGAAGAATAACATGGACTTAAGATTTTTATAAATTTGGTTTTCCAACCTTAGGGGTAAAGCAAGTATTCAGTTCTAGATTCATGGAAGAATAAGTATAAGAACACTTGTTTTCAAAAAATGAATGAAGTCTTATAGTCAAAAAATGTGAATCCTAGGTCCTTAGCCAAACACCCTCATGATGGCATGGTGAATGAGTTGCTCCATTATCCCAAACTACTTCAGGACTACAGAATGAACTCATGATGCCCATGTCAACCCCTCATCCCAGTTACACATGTTCGAACATCCATGGCCCAAGCTCAACCCAATGAAAAAAACAAAAATACCAACACCTCTCATGTTTTGCTCTTGTAGCACAGTGGTTTGGTTTTGAAAAATTATTTAAAAAAATGATTTATCTAGAATGTATTGGTATTTTTCCCTTGAAGGGTTTCGAATTACCTTTCTAGGAATATCTCATTTACCTTCTGATCATCTCAGATGAAATAGTTACAATTTTTTGAATCTTCGCTGTCTGGAACCCCTAGATCCAACAAGTAGTCTACTGCTCAAGCTGTTTTGGCCCAACAAACAGCATTTGTTGATCCCTTGAATATTTTTCCCATAGAGTTCATGAAATTCCCTTTCTATAAAGGTATTATTCACATTTTATTAATTCCAGATGAATCCGAAATGAATTTTGAAAATCCATCATGCCTTGACTATATACATGCTGCCAATGTCGAGATAGGTTGAAATTCAAAAATTAATTCCAACAAGAAAGTGATTTTCTAGGATTTTTGGAATATTTTTACATTAATCTTCATCGAGTTATCTTTCCAATGGTGCCTCGTTTACCCCTGGCACCTTCAGATAAGCTCAAAATAAATTCAGAAAGAGAAGTGATGCACTTTTGTTAAGGTGTTCAAATGCCTCATGATCTATTCGGCTCATTTTGATTACCTAAACCCCTTTAGACTTGAACCAGGACTAAATAAAAAAGGAAGATTTTGGCCAAACCTTTGGCTCTCAATTTTTAAAGACCCCCCTATCCAAAAAATATGACCTTTTCCTAATGACATCGAAAATTTTCATTTTCGAGGATACTGCAACCCTATTACTCCAAGGGGATACTCCAATTCTGCTTTTATCTCAAAATGATATCGAATTTTTATTTTTGGGGATACTTCGACCTTGCTTTTACCTCAAAATGAGTCAAATTTTCATTGGGGATACTCTAACCCTACTACTCTGAGGGGATACTCCAACCTCATTTTTTACTTTAAATCTAATATCAAACTTTCATTTTAAGGATACTCTAACCCCACTCCTCTGAGGGGATACTCTAACCTCGCTTTTCATATTCCTTCAAAAATCCAAGTTTTTTTCCCTCTCGAGTCATTGAAACCTTTTTCTCCTTAAACTTCTACCGAATCTGATTAAGTCTCAATGTTGTTGCCTCAATTATTCATCAATAATCAAAGACAACTACAAGATACATTTAGATCATCCCTCTTTTTTATGTATTTTATGTGTTAATTTTTTTGTGGATGTATTTATTGCTTTCTTTCTTATCTTACTAATACGTTTCCTCTTGTAGGGACCTTGAGATTCATGCTTTAAAAATTATTTTCAGAATCACAAAACAATATCTCATGTTGGCATCTCTCTAGTGCCGGACATGAAATATTTGATTTTTTTAACCCATCTAGATATCATTTTCATTAAAAACCCTTATGTTTCTTACCTCTTCGAGGCGCATAGGTAATAACATTTTCATTAAAACCCAGACTCATGTCTTTACAAAATTTCATGCATTAGAGGGAATTATATTTAAATAATGATAAAAATATAACCGAGAAAATTGAGATTTAAGTAAGATATAGTTAGATGATACTGATTTTCAAGTGTTGTGGGGGTGCTAATCCTTCCCCACACGTAGCCAACTTCTAGACCAAAAACAATGAATCTCTGGTATTATTTTCAATAGGAATCCAATCATGCCTAACTTAAAATGATCGATGGTGACTCCAAGTTTATGGCCACTTCATGGTGGCCATTCAAGACTAGTCGGATGAGTGATTCGTCCAATGATCTTTTACTCTTTCATGTCAAACATCAAAATATTTTTTTAAGTCCAGCATGCTTTAGCCCCTTAGATTGTCCAAAGTTCGTAAAAGCTGAGCACGTGGAACGTCGACACATGATAATATCTGCAAAGATAATTTTAAAATTTCATAAGCAAAGAGTTAAAAGCTAATTTTTCACCTTGATTTTTTATCTTTTTATCCAAGATTTGTTCTATACAACCTTTAAGATGGCACTAATTTTGTCATGTGCACCTGCAATCATTTAAACACAACTAAATATATCTTGAAAATGTTCATTTTACCCTTAGGAAATCTACCACCATCATGTGGCCACTTAGCTCTTAAGCTTAGATATTTCAAGATTGTCAGGAAAGGAGGTCCGGACAAAATTAGGTGTCTATAATAAGAGCATTTCCATAGACACTTAAGTGATAATGCCTAATGTAATTCTCACTGCGAGTCAAGTTTAATGAACCTGTTCTCTAGCAAGTACCTATACGCTATCCATAAGAATCCCGATACTTCAACAATATGGGAACTTGTTTGCTTTCACAAGTAAGATGACTTAGCATATACTAGTCTCTTCGTATTGCTAATGCTCCATCTTGACAGTACATCGACTAAGAACTATAATTTAGAGATTCAGTTTGATACTTGTTGGATCTTATAATTGTAACATTTAGGGTTTAGAGAATCCCATACAATGGCCATATGAATTCCCTAGGCTTTATCCAATTAGTAGTCAATAATTATTAGTCTTAGTACTTACATGAAGAAAAACAATGTATCACTTGATTAAATGATAGGTTCTTATTGTTACTTAGGTATCTCCCTTATCCAACTTAATTGGCTTTAGGGCATATACAATTTTAACTTGATATCAATTGATTAAGTGATAGGTTTGCTCTGTTGACTACATATTCTCTTGTCCAATCTAATTGGCTTTAGGACATATACACTTTCAAAGGTAGAATATCTTTAATCTGATATGCAAAAGAGTTATTTTGTAAATTTCACCAAGTTAGTGGGGAATTTAGAAAATTTCTCAATGCAAATAATCCCCACGAAATTGTCCAAAGATTTAACAAATAAAATAATTACAAAACTAAAAAGGTAAAAATAAGAGTTTATTCATTTATTGCATTTATTGTTTGTTCATATTTAGCTATTTCATGCTCATTATATTTTTCTTTTACAACAAAGATTCATTTTTAAAATGACAGTGTATTTCTTAAAATAAAACAAGGCGATATTCTCAAGTGATGATAATAATTCTTGAGTCTCCGTTAAGTTGCTGAGAGTATTCAAAAATTATTCATTGTAAAAGAATACCCATTCTTCAATGAAATGAAAATTTTTACTAGAAATATATTCTTCTATTCGTCAGATCGTTAGGCAATGTAAGGAATTTCTGACGTCACAAAACCATCTTTTCAAGGAAAATAAATCATTCTTTTTTTGTAATTTAAGGGAATTATTCTTAAACATTAAATTAAATTAAATTAAATTAATCTTTTTCAAGGTTAAGGATAATACATGGTCCAATGATAGCATTTTTACTGATGGGTGTCATCAGGTGCGGATACCTTTCCCAGTGTAACCATATTCCCGAGCCCAAAATTTGTTTTGGATGCCAAAATTATGTTTTTAATAAATCTTAATTAATTTTACCATTTTGTTAAAAAGGACAAATTTTATTACACCCAAATA
>JBBYHO010106243.1:12963-28460 GCA_038382025.1 Adansonia gregorii | reverse complement strand
CCAAAATTATGTTTTTAATAAATCTTAATTAATTTTACCATTTTGTTAAAAAGGACAAATTTTATTACACCCAAATAAAAAAATATTGGTGATGATTCCCATTTTTCAAAGATTTTTTCGCAGCAGAGAAACCCTACAACAAATATTATTCTAAAATTTCTCGGTAATCGACAAACATTAAAGAATTTTTAGTGACAGTTTTTCAAAAAAAATATTTCAGAAATAAATTTAACGAATTTCATTAAAATATGGTGAGTATTTTTTAAAATATATACATTTTGAGAATTAAATTCAATTAATTATAAAAAAATTAGAATAGATGAAAATAGTATACACATACAATTAATATTATTTAACTCATAATTTTATTTTAAATTAAAAAATTATGATTTTAAATATTTTACTAATCAATTATTTTATTGAGAATTTTTGAATTCAAACTTTGTGTAAGAAAAATTATGATCCGAACATAACCGGAAGAGAATTCCAGTCTATATAATTTCGATAGGCCATTTTAATTTGATTTGACATATATTTTTTTACGAATACGTCAATTTTGCCAAAAAAAAGGGCATATTATTAGTTCAATTGTTTATTGACTAAACCTATGAATTAATTTTTAAAAAAATTATAAAATTTACTAATCAATGTTTTTATTGAGAATTTCTGAACTCAAACTTTATGAAGAAAAAACTATGATCCAAACATAATTGGGAGAGCATTCTAGTCTATACAATTTAAAATGGCCGCTTTAAAGTTGATGTATACTTTAGTACGATTAGGTCGATCTGACCAAAAGGAAAGGGCATATTATTCAATTGCTAATTGACTCAATCAACCAACTAGGTTTTTTTTTTTTTTTTTTCAATTTATGAGATATTAATACTCGTCCTATATCATTTGGTTTATTAATCTTTCTTTTTTGGATGATTTAAAACTATTACTTCATCTCTCTTTTTTTTAAACACCTAATACTTTTAGTTTTCTATATTTTAAAATAAAATAATTTTTATTTTTGATACTAAAAATAACGGAAAATCAATTTTTTAAAATATCATAATATTTAGCCTAAAATACACTAAAATCAACAAATTTTTCTTAAATTTTGTAAAAATCCAATAGTGACAATGAATTCAAGATAAACGGAGCATATAATTTCTAATTAAATTTAAACATTGTAAATATTTTGTTATCTTAAAAATTTTTTAATAATGCAATTATATTTATGATATTATGTCAACAGTCCGTGTATCATATAATAATTATATTTTTATATCATAATTATAAGTAAAATATTATATATTTATACAAAATTTGACAAATTAATAATTCTTAAGTTTCAAAATTATTAGTAGATTGCTATGTAAACATTTATCACATTGGTTTTCACTCTCTAGCTTTGCTTCGAAGGAGTCCTCAACTGATCCCACTTCTAAAACATTGTATACTACATAAAAAAGTTAATTACACCGGCTTTTATATACATATATACCAACAACCCCTTTGAATCTTGATTTGCCGCTCCTCCATAATTGGTTTAACTTCTGAAAGCTACTCTATAGCCTTATGGGATCAAAGAATTTTTTGCATACCTACAAACTCCCAATAGTTAGCCTCTTTCCTACCACTACCTGCCGCCCCTCCCTTTGATCTAGATTGGTTTAAAGACATCCTATTTAGGTCACTTGCATCAATCTTAATTTGGATAGCTACCCAACCCTTTAGCCACCCTCTCATCAATCTTAATTTGCATAGCTACCTAACCCTTTAGCCATCCTCTCTTGGGCTAATTTCAAAGAATAAATGCACTTTTATTGCATGTATTTTTTCTGGGAAAATAAACATAATAACATGCATAGCACATTAATTTTCTTTCAACATTATTAAGCTACAAAATTACAATTTTTTCTTCATATTAGTGAGAACATATAACCCCAAAAGATATCTATGGATCGAATATCTTTTATAATGAAAAGTGAAATGAAAAAATAAAGGACAGAAATGTCACCGATACTTATCGATGTTGGTGTCTAGCTAGCGAAACTAATGGAATGATATTTAGCAGAAAAATATAATTAATAAATTGTTTTTTAATTAAAAAAAGCGATGCATAGAATGCAAAATTCCCAACATTAAAGAAATTGCTAATGAGTTCTTTAAAACACTTAAAAAGACATTAATAAAATCTAAATAGTAAGGAAATAATTCCTTAATCAATATTTATAAACACTAGTTAAGTAAATATAGATATATATATATATATATATATCCATTGTTTGGTACTTGATAATGATGACATACAAGATGAGTAACATTTGGGCATGAAAAGGAGGGAAATATTATCACCTTATCTCTATATGATCATTGGATTGTTTTTCCTGTCAAGGTCTACTGCGCTTTCACTTCAATGCTCCACAAATTATTGAAGGGAATTCCTTTTCATGTCATTCACTCAATTCTCTTTTTCTTGGTTTGCTCAGTCAGCTGTATTGTCTCTTTACAATTTGTTTGGATTCTTAAGGTGTTTCAAGTTCAGAAAAAACGTGGTGCATGTATCACTATGACTTGGTTGTCCTGCCCTGCCTACTTAATATAGAAGCTAAAAAGAAACACATAGAGATAAAAGCTAGTAGCAATTTGTGCATTTTATTGGTAGTGGTTTAGCTTTTAATAAATATATTGCAACAACCTTGTCTGCTTTACCTTAATTAGTAGCTGGCCTTTGGAGATTGCATGGGAGAGCCGTGATTTTGTTTTAAGCAATTGAAACTGAAATACACTAAACATTCCGTTAGTCGTACAGTTTTGATATATTAAAATTCACTAAATTAACTATTAATTATCATATGTTGGTTCAACGTGTAATGTAACCATGTTGCATTGTTAATTAGAGCCAAAGTTTGTCCTCTTGAGATAAAATAGATAATCCCTTTAGTTTCTTCGGGCCGAAGTTGACTCCTAAATAGTAACCTAGCATAGCATTAGCAATCAACCAAGTTTCAGTTCAAGAAACTTTCTTGACGTGAAACCAGAAAAAAGCTCAGACAAAAATTTATTCCATCAAGAAGGCAAGCAAAAGGCAGGAAGCTGTAGTAAAAGCACGAACAAAACAAGTTGAGAATGAACTAATATTGATTTCATGGCCTTCACAAATGACAAGTGGCAGGAAAATTTTGGAACGAAATACAACGCCAGCCCAGCGAAATTCTGTTGTCAAGGTCCAGGAATATGATTGATAACCATTTTAACCTCGAAATTATGAGAGAGGTAATGAACCTAAGGCTTAATCGACTAGTTTATATAGTCATTTTATGATTTGACATTTTTTAAAAATTTTGAATATCAACATTTATGATTTTTTTTTTTGAATGTGACCTCCTTTCAATTAAAAAATTATTATGGAGGTGATAGAGAAAAAGTTTGGAACAATTAAAGTACTCTAACACTTAATTCGATTAGTTAGTTATTCTTAAGAGGCAGTATCCAATAAAACTATGGTTTAAATTCTAGTGCTTGCAATCTTCTTCTATCCAAAAATCATGGTTGTAAAAAAGACAGTACTCTAAGCAAAAATGAAAAAAGATCAAATACTTTATTTATTATCAATTAATTTAAATGGATATCCATGGTTTTGAGTAGGCGTGGGTTTTGGTTCAATAGCTTTCTAGTAACAGATTTTCTATACTAGCGCACGAAGTTCATGCTGTATAATAAATATTAGTATCCTTACACATGTAGTTCTTTTCATTAAAATATAGGTCAAGGAAAGTAAATCAACATCCATTAATGTATACTTATAAACATGTATCAACTCCTACTAATGGTAGAATTAAAATGGCATTCCTAATAGAATTGTGACATGTGCAATACAAATAGACTAGTATCGAAAAATAGAAATGAAAATCTCAATTATTCTAGGAAAAATTCTTTCTCCAAAAAATAACATTTTAGAGTATGAAAATTTCTAGGCAATTCTGATAATTGTTCCTTACATGGCGAATATCAATAAGGAATTTAACCTAGTAATTATTAGAGATGTGATGAACCTAGGTTTAGTCTAATTGGTTTATATAGTTACTCTTAAAAGGTGGCAATCTATTGGTCTAAGATTTAAATCCTTGTATTTATAACCTCTTTCTTATTCTTGAAATGTGGCCTTTTTGTATAAAAAAATATATATTAAAGAGGTTATAGAAAAAATTTTTAAAACATTTAAAGTACAGACTTAATCCAATTAGTTAGCCACTCTTAAGATTTGAAATCTAACAAGCCTATGGTTCGAATTTTAATACATGATCTTCTTCTATCCTAAAACTGTGGCCTTTTTTATAAAAAAAAATAATAATAACAAGGTACTATAAGCAAAAAAATAGTAAGAGCGACTATTTATTTATTGTCAATTAATTTAAATTGATGTCCATTTAAAAAGTTAATGTAGGTTTTAGAGTAGGCATGGCTTTCGGTTCATCAACTTTTTATGATAGTTTTCCTATGCTTGCATATGAGGTTCATGCAATATAATAATAATAATTATTATCCTTTCTTTTCATTTAAATACAGGTTGAGTCAAGTAAATCAATATCCATTAATACATCCACATGAATATATTCCAACCCCTAATTATAGTTGAATTAAAATGGTATTTCTAATAGAATTGTGATACGTGCAATACAAATAAACACATCTATTAGAGGGAAAATAAGAAATAAAAATCTCAACTAGACATTCTAATTGTTATATATATGAAAAATTCATTAATCATTTTTAACCTACTAATTAGAGAGGTGATGAACCCAAGGTTTAATCAAGTTGATTCATATAGCCATTATTAAGGGATGGTGTTCTACTAATTTGGGGTTTGAATCCTAAGATTGTAGTCCTTTTTTTATTATCAAATTGTGACCTTGATAATGCTATAAAATAGAGTTATTTAGTCTCATTATTGTCATTAAAGTAGTTAAATCTTAGAAGTTTTTAAATTACACTTAAGTTTTGGTTTACTTTATATAAATATTATTTATTTTATTTATAATTAAATTATATTATATTTCAATAGTTCTCATATTTTTGTAAACCCAAAGCACCAAAGAGTTTCCTATGTGCAATAACTTAATAAAGAAGCAAAATAGACCTAGCTTGACAAGTTTCAAATATAAATTACTCAAGTTACTTGCATGCCAAGTTTCTCCTTTTAAGGTTTTGGCTATATATAGGACTTTTTTAATTAAAGTAAGATATTCTAGAGAGGCTTTATATCTTTTATTTACCTTAGTTTTTTTGAAGAGGAGAGTTGCCATCAAGACTTTGTAAACGAATAATGGATCTGGAAAAAGCTTAAAGATCAAGACTTAACAAATTTTAGGCTTCTTTTTTCCCTTAATTTTTTATCTTTATTATAATATTTATGATGGTGAAATTCTAATATTTTATGTTCTACTTAATTAGCATGAATGTATTTTTCTAGGGTTACAATGGAACTCAATATGTAGTTTGGATTAGTTGAACTTTTTTCTTGATATTTGTAATATTTGAGTTGTTTGTTCAATTTTATTCCTAATACTCTTAAAGATCATGACTCAACAACTCTTAAGTTTTTTTCCCTTAATTTTTTATCTTTATTATAACGTTTATGATGATGAAACTCCAATATTTTACATTTTATTTAATCAGCATGAACTAAATGTATTTTTCTAACATTACAATGGAACGCAATATGCAGTTTGGATTAGTTGAACCTCTTTTTCTTGATATTAATAATATTTGAGTTGTTTATTCAATCTTATTCCTAATGCTTCTAATTCATTGGCCACTAATTAAATTGTTTTAGTAATCCTAATGAACTTGGAAAAAAAAGAATTTTGTATTTAGACATGGACTGAATGACATGTTTTATAGTCAATTATTATGATGAATTGATTTGCATGTTTGCTAAAATATACGAGCATGTCACATGTAACCAATTTAGAGCCCAAGCTTAATAAGTTTCTTTTAATTTAATTTGCACAAGAAAATAGTAAATTGGTTAGAAAAATATTTTTATAAGAGTATCAAAAGATACATATAAACAGATTAGAGCTCTAGGTTAACAACTCATTATCATTAATCAAGATAAGAGAGTAAAACATATTCAAATGAAGCTTTGAGGGAAGTTATTATTCTAGGCTTTTCTCAATGATTAAGTGAACCCATTTTTTTGTTTTGTTATTTAGTTTATTTTAGTTTAATTTTAATTTTATTGCAATATTTTAATTAGTTGTTTGGATAAGGTTTGATTGTTTTAATTTTAATAATAGCTGAACTTAGTGTAATTCTTCATAGGAATGATACTCTACTTTATGATTATATTACTTGTTAACGATACATGCACTTGCGTGATAATCTAACAACATACCACACTTATATCAAAAACATTATTAGAGAGGTGACAGAAAGACATTTTAGGATAGTTAAATTACTCTATAACTTAGTCAAACTTCTTATCCTCTTATCGTGACTTTCTTCGTATGAAAAAAAAGGACTCTAAGCAAAATGTAGCTAGAGTGACTACTTTTATCATTTTCATTTAATTTAAATGGGTATGCATTTTAAAAATTAATATAAAGTTTAGAATATGCATGGTTTTCAATTCATTAGCTTTTCTGTGATAAATTTCCTATGTTGGCATACAAAGTTCATGCTATACAATAAATATTACTATCATTACACATGAAGTTTTTTTCATTAAAATGTGGGACACGTCCATTAGTACATTGAAATGAACATATATCCAACTACTAATTATGGTTGAATTAAAATGGTATTCCTAATAGAATTGGGACATGTTTAATACAAATAAACACATATAGTTATGGAAAAACAAGAAATAAAGATCTTAACTATTCTAGGAAAAATTCTTTCTTCTAAACTTATGATTTAGATTATACACTTGTAAGAAATCTTGAGCTCATGCATATCAATATAGGCATAAAAATTTAGTCAGAATTAAACATATGCAACAAAATTAAAAAAGAAAACACTTGGATTTCCATAGGATCTTAGGAAAAGATGTACAGGTGATCAGATAACAATTTTAAAACACAAATTTAATAGAAATCATACCTTTCGAGAGACTCATAACTTTAGGCATGTTGAGCCCTCCACGAAAGCACTGTGGGTTGATTACTAGGATCTCTTCTCGAGGCTAAAAGTAACCTAAATGTCCTACCTCTAACGATGATCATCATAAATGCTTATTAGAGCTTTATGAGGTTTGGTAGTTCTTTAGTGCTAGCCTTAAGGTTCTCAAGACTTAAACAAAAGATATATAGCCAATAGGTTCAAATGTGAAGTGATCCGAGAACAATTCCTATGCTTATTGTGCTAAAAGAAAGGAAAAAAAAGCTTCACAATGAAGTTACTTTTCGTAGATGTAAGCAAACGAATCTAAAAAGCCTAATTTTTTATTTTGATTAATACTTTTAGGATATAAAACTAATTTTCCATCTTTTGTTGTGATCAAAAACACTTTCTGATCACTAAAGATGTAAATATGCACAATCAGGCTTAAAAACGTAGGGATTTTGGAATTTGGCTAATTTCACAACTTTTGTGAAAAATTAATCTCTCAATCCTAGAAAACTATGTTTATAATTTTTTATTTTGATTGATACTTTTAGGATATAAAACTAATTTTCCATCTTTTGTTATGATCAAAAACACTTTTTGATCACTAAATATGCAAATATGCAGAATCAGGCTTAGGAAAGTAGAGATTTTAGAATTTGGCCATTTTCACAACTTTTGTGAAAAATTAATCTCTCAATGCAAGAAAGCTATGTTTATAATTTTGCTATGTCAAGAACAATTCAAGACGCTAAAAAAATCCATGAAAACGCAAGGAGAGCTTAGGAAAGCATAGATGTTAGGGAAATTTAGGGTTAATGCCTAAGGTTTTTTCTTGCAACTAGCTCTCTCCCAAAAAGGCATAATGTTATATATACAGGCCTCATGGACTAAGTTTAGCTATTTAATGAATGAACCAGATCCATTAAATAAGTCGTATAAGTGGCACCAACTTAGAGTATTTCTTAAAGCCTAATTAAGACTATTTTAATTAGCTTGTCTAAGATTGGGCTTTCATATTAACTTATTAATATTTTAGCCCAACAGTACACCAAAGATAGCTATTCCATGTGCCTAGCCCATTAGCAAGCCGAACTTGGTGTAGCTCATAACTAAACTCTCTTGACTTGATAATTAAAGCTTTTTACCCAACCCTTAAATTTACATGTTAGATAATTTAATTCATAATTAAAATTTTTAACCCAAGTAAAATAATTTTACTTCATCTAAATATTATTAAATAATTAATTGAATGATTATCGAATAACTATTAATTTTTTAAATATAATTATTTGGTTTTATTTAATAAAAACCCTAAACCATATCTATAATAGACATTATTTTGATAAGACAATCTTATCTTTATTGCCATATTAAGACATCTTTAATTAGATTTCATAGATCTAATTTATGTCTTAAGTTATTCTTAATTGAACTTATCCAATTAGGTCTTACTCATTATACCTTTTATTTAATTAAGTCATAATTAAACCCTAGTTCTAATCCAATTGATCATCTTCTTATTGTGACCCATTAGGCTCCCTTCATAATAGCACTAGATATAATTACCTAATTAAGTGTATTTATATTTATAGACCAATTTTGGCCTCTAGAAAGGCATCATGGCCATTTAGTATGTAAGAAGAGCCAACATGGCCTCTTAAGAAACTTTTTAGTAACCAGTTTTTTAGTGTACTTTGATCCTTTCACTAGATATCCTAAAAAGATCATGAGTATGGTGTAATTTCTACTCATGTATCAATCCATATTAGTTCTTTTAGCTTTCGGTTAACCTCATGAATTTAGAGAAAGAATTTCTCCTAAATTCATCATGCATTAGCCTACGACTTTATCAAGTTAACCAAAGCTAAGAACATATAAGACATGTCTCCAATGTCATTCAGCATGATTAATCCTTTTTGGATTTTTTATTCATCTACCATATGATTCATGTCATACCTAACGTACCTTATCTTAAGTGTTTATCCTTTGTGGACTCATTTTAGATAAATCAAAGTACGACATTCCTTATATGAGATGACCTAGTATCACAAGTCTGAGGACTAAATACTTGACTAACACATAAAAATATATTCCATAAACACTAAAGTGACTTATACTAAATGGAGTTCTTATACGGGCCATGTTCAATAACTTGTTTCCATAAAACATGTGCCTATATATGTTATCCCTAAGTATCTTTATACTTCAACTTCTATGAGATTAAAGAGTTGCATGCATCAAATACATGGTGGGCCATGTTTAATAACTTGTTTCCATAAAACATGTACCTATATGTTATCCCCAAGTATCTCTATACTTCAACTTCTATGAGATTAAAGAGTTGCATGCATTAAATACATGAGGCCTCAGCATATGCTAGTCTTCTTGCATTGTTAATGCCCTGTTTTGGTAATATGATGACTAGGAATACTTTTAAAAACACAGCTTTAATGCATAGGGATCTCATTATCATAACTCATTATTAAATTTGCAAAGCCATCATGTTTCGTGGGCTTCACCCAATTAGTATTTGCATCATTGTCAATCATGCCGCTAACATAAGAAAAACCTTGAATCACTAGCATAAGTGATTGGTTTGCATTATTAACTATTATTTATCTCATCCAATCCAATAGGTATGGGGCATACACTAATATCTCCCACTTGCACTAAGCCAATTGCTAATGCATCCAATGCCAAACTTTTTCGATTAGCAATTATGTCTCAACTTGGACAAAGCTTTAGTACTATTGTAAGAATATGCTTTAGTCATATTCATGATAATCTCATTATCGAAGTCATTAAGTATTCAGATTACAACTAGACCTTGAGTGACTCAATAAATCCCTATAGCCAAAACTCGGTATCTTGTCATGAATAATGGAAGGCATCTAATCATGCTTAGGCATGCATTTAATATTTTATAAGGGATTTTATCATTTATCTCAAGTCTCATTGCCTTGTTTGATTAGCATGCTTAATATTTATTCAATCATATATCACACACATAAATTCAAAAATAAATCTAATGTATGCAATCTACTAGGATAATTATGGACTTTATCTATCTAGTTTCCTTGAGCCATTAGGAAACTAGTTGGTCAAATTCCTAGGGATATCATACAAGGTCTTTACAAGTCTTGATGATGATCTCATTGGTCATTTCTTCTTGGCACCATCTTTTTTACATCTTGAATATACATAAATTTTAATCTTAAATCTACTAGTCCTATTTAACTATTACATATCATTGTAATAAATCTCGAGTTACATTCAAGGAGAGTTAGATGAAAAGAGAATTTACAATCCAAAATTAAAAGAGTAAGGCAGCGTTCGTAGACCCTATTTATAAACTAAATACCAAAAAAAGAAATTCAACCATCCACAACCTAAATCATACTAAGGTCTAGTCCATAATCATCCTCATGCCAACAAAATTATATCATAAGCATGAAACAAAATAAGCACAGCCAATTTTACTTGACGATCTTATCTGTCATTTGCGTAAACATCATTAAACAACTTTAGATGATTTGTCAAATTATTTACTAATTTTGATTCTTTAATTAAAACATGTTTAATTAAATTCCTCACTTTTAGAAAACTTGTTATAAATTGTTTATTACTTAACTTTTAGGTTGTTTGTCTTATTTAAGACATTATATAACTTTAGATAACTTTGTCTTAATTTAAACAAACCATCCATTTTAGGAAACTCATTTTTCAAAAACCAATTTAAGATATTAAATTGGACATTACCTAACTTTTAGGCTATCTATCTGAATTAGGACAATAACTAACTTTTAGATAATTTTGTCTTACTTTAGATAAACCATTTAACATGTAATATCTCCTAACTCATTTAGGAAAGTAGTTTCCAATTTTTCTAAGTCTTAATAATCGATCCTTATTTAGTTTAATTAAGAAAATAATTTTTATATGATTAACAACATCTATTCTAATCACATTACAACAAATCCTAATCGAATTAGAAGTAATCATTTAAATTAAATATATTTTTCAATTAAAAAATTTAATTGAATTTTAATTCCATGCTTATTATATTATAATTATGTGTTTGATGATAAGTAAGAATTTTAATGTAACACAACCTCTCAAGAGTCCTAGATCAACTAGGTGTTTACTCCAAGCATGGCTATCTTAGCCATCTTAATTCAACTCAAACACTATTGTCTTCCTCCCATTAAACCTCTAAAAATATAGCAAATTCGCAACATCTATTTGCTGCCATGGATGTGGCATTAAGGTCCTAAGAAGAGAAACAACAATGCCACAGGCCCCAATCACACCTAGTGCACCCATTATGGCTCGAAAATTGAAATGTTTTCTACTTTGATTTTAACCAAAATTTTTCGGCAAGTTTTATGAATAGTTCATGATACTTTCAAGGTGGAAAACCGGGGAAAAAATTGCGACAATGATTGCCCAAAAATCAGCCCCATCAAAACACCAAAACAAAACCATCACAGCAATAATCAACACCAAAACATTGATAGATGACTTAACTATCAATTTAATTAGAAAAACCATACTTTAAACTAATTAGTATTGATAATTAACATGGATAACCATGCTGGAAAATTAAAAATAAAAAAATTCTTTAATTTTTAATTCAAGAAATAGATGAAAACAACATCAAAACAACCTAGAAAGCTTAAGATTTATTAAAAATTTAATTCAAATTATTTTAAGTAGTTTTAATTAATTGTTTAAACACTTTAAAACATGACTAATGCCAAAAATTACATGCTATCCAAATTTTTAAAAAAAATTAAAGAAAAGTAATTGTTTAAAAATTCTACGAAAATAAAAAAATCACTAAATCAACATATAAATCAATCAGATTGATTATCTTTAAAATTCGGCATGCTAGACCACATGTAATCCACAAACCTTAGGCTCAGATACCACTTTTCAAAAATCCAAAGCTCAGGCATATTGATGTAGGCATAAAAATTTAGTTAGATTTACATATGCGCAGTAGAATTAAACAAGAAAACACCCAGATTTTCACAAGATCTTCAAAAGAGATGTGTATGCGATCAGATATCAATTTCAAAACACAAAGCTGATAGAAATCATAAATTCCTAGAGACTTGCAACTCTAGGCATGCTGATCCTTCTACAAATGCACCATGGGTTAATTACTATGATCTTTTTTTAAAGCCAAAAGTAGTCCAAGTGTCTTGCCTCAAATGGTGATCACACAGATGCCTATTGAAGCCTTCATGAGGTCCGGTAGATTTCTACTGCTAGCCAAAAAGTTTTTTAAGCATTAATCAAAAGATATATAGCTAATAGGCTCATATCTGAAGTGATCCAAGAATAATTTCCATGCTTGTTGTGCTAAAGTGAAGAAAAAACAACTTCGTAAGGAAGTATCTTTTTTCACATATATAAGCAAACAAATCCAAAAATCCTAATTTTTTATTTAGGTTGATACCTTTAGGATAGAAAACTGATTTTCCATCTTTCATTGTGATTTAAAACACTTTCTAATCACCTATGATGCAAATTTACACAATCCGGCTTAAGAAAGCATAGATTTTTGGGATTTAGCCAATTTCATAACTTTTGTGAAACATTAATCTCTTAGTACTAGAAAACTATTTTTGTAATTTCATTGTGTCAAGAAGCATTTGAGAACACTTAGAAAATCCATGAAAACACAAAGAGAGCTTAGTAAAGTATAGATGTTACTCCAAACCCCTTTAAAAAGTCTAAGGTTAATGCCTAGGGCTTTTTTCAATACCAATTGGCTCTTAAAAAGACTTAAGGTTGTATATACAGGCCTTATGGACTAGGTTTAGCTATTTAATGAATGAACCAGACCCATTGAATAAGCTTTACAAGTGGCATAAATTTAGATTGTTTCTTGGAGCTTATTTAAAAGTATTTTAATTAGCTTGTCCAAGATGGGGCCGTAATATTAACTTATTCATATTTGAACCCAATAGCACATCAAAGATAGATATTCCATGCACCTAGCCCATTAGCAAGCCTAACTTTGGAGTAGTTAAGAGCTAAACTCTCTTTAGAGCTTTTGGCCTAACCTTTAAATTTATATATTAGATAATTTAATTTATAATTAAATTTTCTAACCCAAGTAAAATAATTTTACTTCACATAAATATTATTAAATCATTATTAAATAATTATTTTTTTCTAAATACATTTATTTGGCTTTATTTAATAAAATCCCCAAACCATGTCTATAATAGACATTATCTCGATAAAACTTTCTTATTTTTATTGCCATATTAGGACATCTTTTATTAGATTTCATAAATATAATTTATGTGTTAAATTATGGTTAATTAAACTTATTCAATTAAGTCTTTCTCATTATACCTTTTATTTAATTAAGTCATACTTAATTAAATCTCGATTTTAATCCAATAGATAATATTATTGTGCGTGACCCATTAGGCTTCCATCATAATGACAATAAATATAATTACCCAACTAAATGTATTTATATTTATGGAACAAGATTGGCCTCGAACAAAGCATCATGGCTACTCAGCATGCAAAAAGAGTTAGTATGAGCTTTTAAGAAACCTTTCAGTAACCAACTTAGTATAATTTGATCCTTTCACCAAATATCTCAAAAAGACCATAAGCATGGTGCAGTGTCTACTCATGTATCAATCTATATTAGTTCCTGCAACTTTTAGTTAACCTCATGAATTTAAAGAAACAATTTCTCCTAAATTCATCATGTGTTGGCCAATGATTTTATCAAGTTAACAAAAGCCAAGAACATATGAGATATATCTCCAATATCACTTGGAGTGGTGAATCCTCTCTGGATCCTCATTTATCCACCATATAATTCACGTCATGCCTAGCTTACCCTACTTTAAGTATCCATCCATTATGGACCTATTTGAGATAAATCAAAGTATGACACTCATCGTACGAGATGACCTGATATCATAAGCAATTTAACCTAGTACTTATTAAAAAAGTGATGAACCAAGGTTTGTTCTAGTTGTTTTATGCAGTCATTCTAAAGAGGTGGCATTTCACTCGTTCAAGGTTAGATTATAGCATTAACAATGGTGTTTTTGTTCTCAAGCTATAAGCTTTTTTTTACCAAAGAATTATTAGAGAGGTAATAGAAAGAAATTTTAGAATATTTAAAGTTCTCTAAGACTTAATCCAGTTAGTCACTTTTAAAAGTTGGTATCTAGTAGATTTGTACTTGCAACCTTTACCTATAATAAGACAGCAAGGTGATAGCAAAAAAATTTATAGCAGTTAAAGTACTTTAAAACTTAATCTAATTAGTTAGCCACTATTGCAAGTTAGCTTTTAGTAAGCCTATGGTTTAGTTTTAGTACTTGTAACCTTCTTTTATTCTCAAATCGTAACCTTTTTTTTGCAAAATAAAATTACTTTAAGCAAAAATGCTGTAAGAGAAACTACTTTATTTATTTTCAATTAATCTAAATGGATATCTATTTTAAAAGCTATTATGGGTATTAATTAGAGTAGGTGTGGCTTTCAGTTTATCAGTTTTGTAATCGATTTCTCATGCTTGCTTATCAAGTTCTAACTATATAATAAGTATTATTATCCTTACACATGAAGTTTTTTTCATTAAAATATGGGTCAAGTCAAGTAAATCAACATCTGTAATACATCCACATCTTATAAAATCTTATAAAATATAATTAAAGTAGTCCAATTGGAAAACTAATTGGGGCTAATTTTTTAATTATGATAAAATTAGAGGTTGGTTTTTTTCAACCCTCATTTCATACAAAATCTTTCTATGTTTTTTAATTTTAATTTTAATTTTTATTAAGTGTATATGGATTGTACTTGTTATTTTTATTATATATTTATATATATTTTAAAACATTAATAACTTATTTTTTTATAGATTTTGACATCTTTGTGTTTTCTTTCATTGCGTTGTTTTTAATTATCTTTTTATACTATGCTTGTGTTGTATAATAATATTGCATTCAAAATCATCAAGTTTAATTGAAATTATTTAAGTAACTCCTAATTTTATGTCAATGTCATTGTATTTGTGTTCGTAACATATTAATAATTTATTTTATATAGATTTGGACACATTATTTATCTATTTGTGTTATGTTTATACTATTTTTATATTAGGTCGTATTGTTATTATTTTTCTCATATTATGTTCTTTTATATTTATACATTATTTTAAACATTTCTTCAAGTAGATAAAGCAATGTGAAGATTCAAACACTAGTTAAAATTAGAAACTATCCCTAGTAATGAGATTGCTTTGATTAATTTTAGGGTGTTTTACTGAGTGGCACCTAAGCTTGGTTATTATGTATGATTGTGGAGTTAATTAAGGCATTGCCAAACATATATATATATAT
>JBBYHO010106243.1:0-12863 GCA_038382025.1 Adansonia gregorii | reverse complement strand
CTGAGTGGCACCTAAGCTTGGTTATTATGTATGATTGTGGAGTTAATTAAGGCATTGCCAAACATATATATATATATGTGTATATATATATATATCTTTGATTTTAATGAAGAAAGAAAGAGAAAAAAAGAAAAAAAGGGGAAGAAAGAAAAGAAAAAAAAAGAGAAAATTTGTGTGTTCATAGTATAATTATTTTTATTTTTATTTTCAAGTTATTTTTTGTATCATTATCATATTTAAGGTATTATTCACATAAATTTTAACACAATAGTAATTCTTTTCATGTAAATTTTGATATGCTTGCACATTTTTATATTCATATAATGTACATGTTATTTTTTACTTAGTGTTTAAATTATTTTCCTAATGTTTCATTTATGTTGTGTATCAATTCATCTCATATTTTGTATTATTTGTCATGGTGATTCAATTTTAACATTAGATTCATTATCTTAAGAATTAGATTATTTTGTATGTATTTTATACAAATATCATATTCATAACTTTAATCCAATTTTATGATGATAGCGAGTGCATATTCTAGTTAACATATATCCAATTCCTAATCATTGTTGAACTAAAATGATATTCCTAATAGAATTGTGATACGTGCAATACAAATAGACATGTATAGTAGTTGAGAAAAAAACAAATAAAAATCTTAATTATCCTATGAAAAATTCTTTCTCCTAAACTCATAATTTATAGTATGAAAATTTGCAAATGATTTTAATAATTATTCTATAGATGGAATACCATCAAAAGTAATTTAACCTAGTAATTATTAAAGACATGATGAACTCTAGGCCTAATTCAATTGGTTAACGTAGTCATTCTTAAAAGGTGGCATTCTACTTGTTTGTAATTCAAATTCTAATATTTACAATCCCTTTTCTATTCTCAATCAAAAAGTAATTTAAACTAGTAATTATTAGAGACATGATGAACTCAAACAATTGTTTAACATAGTCATTCTTAAAAGGTGGCATTCTACTTGTTTATAATTAAAAACTTAACATTTACAGGCCTTTTTTCCTATTCTCAAGGTACGACCTCTTTTGTACCTAAAAAATTATTAAAGAGGTGACATAAATAGTTGCAACCTTCTTGTAGCCTCAAATTCTGAGGTGATAGAAATTCTAAAACAATTAAAGTACTTTAAAACTCAATCTAGTTAGTTATCTACTTTAAGTTGGAATCTAACAAATATATGGTTCGAATTATAGCAACTACTATCTTCTCTTATCGTCAAACTGCAGTTTTCTTTGTTCAAAAGAGTACTCTAAGCAAAAATGCAACTAGAGTGACTACTTTATTTATTATCAACTAATTTAAATGGATATCCATTTTAAAAATTGATATATGAGTTTTAGAGTAGGTTTTTCTATGATAGATAACTAGTCTTTCTGTTCATTAGCTTTTTCTGTAATAGATTTCCTATCTTCCATATGAAGTTCAAGTTATATAATAAATAGAATTAAATATTCATGCAGCTCTAGACTTTAAAACGATTTTCAGTTTGGTACCTAAAGAAAAAAAGTGTCAATTTGATATCTGAACTTTTATTCTGTAGAGTATATTGGCCCTTTAGGCTAACACTATTAGTCAAATGCTAATGCGGTAGCTAATCGTCAATGGGAGCTCGACATGTCACATGTGGCAAAATGCCATGCCGTCATTGCCACATTAACATTAAAGGTTTTATAATTTTTTAGTTTTTTTAATTTTTTAGATTTTTCATGTTGAAATAGCATTTTACCATGTGTTATGCTTTTATAGGTTGTTGATTGTCATGTCATCATTTAACTAATAATATTAGTCAACACGGCAAACATGCTTTGACAGAATAAAAGTTAAAGTATTAAGTTGACAATTTTTTTAAGGTACCTCACTAAAAATCGAACTAAAGTACAAGAGCCAAATGAATATTTAACCCTAATAAATATTATTATCTTTACACATAAAGTTCTGTTCAGTAAAATATGGGTCGAGTAAAGTAAATCAACATTCATTAATACATCTACGTGAACATTTATCCAACTCCTAATTATGGTTGAATTATAATTGTATTCTTAATAGAATTGCGATTTCTACAATACAAATAGACACATATAGTAGGAAAAAAACAAGAAAACAATCTCAATTATCCTAGGATAGTTTCTATCTCCTAAACACACGATTTCGAGTTCGAAATTTTCTAGACAATTCTAATAATTGCTCCATAGATGGAAAAAATCAATAAGCACTTTAAGAGTAGATCATGAAGTAATGATTGATCCAATGATGAACAAATCAATATGGGATTTAAGAGTAGATCAACAAGTATATTATTGGAGGTTCGTGAAGCAATTGATAAACTGATCTTAAAAGTCTAAATAGGCACTGAAGTAGATCATCCTGAGGGGATTATGTTGATAGTATATTGTTTAAGCTCTTAATCCAAATTAGGAAAAAAAAAAGTTTTTGACATAATTTCGGTGAAACTATTCTAACTATCTTTAATAAATTAAATATAAACTATGAAAAATTATATTTGTTTACCAAATAACTAGTTGATTCTATTCACCGACTACAATTATTTTTAACATTGCTGACAAGTTGCATTTGTTTATCAAGAATTCTCTGATTAAAAGAATGTGATTTCGTCAATTATATATACAGCAGCTTTCTATAGTCATTTTTAATACTTCTGCTTAAAGAATTTTGAGGACTTATTGTATCCTAAAGGCATAGTAGCCTATAAGAAAAAAAAATTTTCTAATAATTTGAAGGCTATTATTAAGAAACTGTACGTTTCGCAATTATAGAGCTACAAGAGGAAGCCTAAAAATTCATTAATGGCAAAAAAAAATAATTGATTGACCGAAGGATATCTTTGTGCAAATAACACGAGTTTTAATTTAAAAGCATATATATATATATATATATATATATGCCAACAGTTTTATGCAATTTCATGATTTGTTGTTATGTCCTATCTGGATTCTAAGATTCTTTAAGTCATAGCATCGAATAGTCATGAACCTAAAAAAGTAAATGGGGTATATGCTAATTTTAATTGTGGATCTCTTACGACTTTGTTATGTTTTGATAAAATCATGGTGTGGGCACTTGATTTTGGCTCCAGTCCCACAATTCAACTCTCGAATATCAATTTAAGTTATCGAATTTGTTGTGGACGCAGGATGGTAATCCTTTGGGCTACAATCTCATTTTGGTCAAGGCTCAGCACAAATCAAGAAAAACATCTGCATTATTTTTTACTCGGATTCGTTTTACAATTGTTATGCTATTATTGAATTTTATTTTCTTCTATTTTCTTCTTTTTCCTATTTTTGTCTTTTTTTTTATTTTCTTTATCTTTCTTTGTTCTCTCTATTTTCTTCAAATTTTTTGGTCTCGTCCGCCAATTTGAATAAAAGGAAAGGATCGTCCTCAGATTGCAACAAAGAATGCTGGACCAAAGTTAGTTTTGAAGACAATCGAAGAAAACTAGATTTGAAATTGAAAGGATGGTAAAACCGAATTGGATGTGAAGATAAAGTCAGTAAATAAATTTGAAATTCGAATTAGATATTCCCAAATTTTTCAATCAACCTTCACTTTTCATGCCTCACTCATCCTTTGAGTCCACGCTCATCTCTAAATTATCTACCAATTATTTTTAGATAATCGACTGACAACTAAGACACATTTCCGATCGATTCTCTTTTCCATGCATTAATTTCATTTCATAAAATATTTATTATAATTTATTATATACTACTAATCTCTTTATTTTTTATGTTGATGATGATGCATTTACGATTTTAAATTAAATACTTTTCAAAAATCATAAGGCAATATCTCAAGTTAGAGCATTTGTGTGCCAAATCTAAAACACTCTTTCCAAAGTTAAACCCAAAAAATTATGTTGAGAAAACTCTATGCTTTGCCTATTTCACAGGCAGGAAGTATAGTAAATTCTGAATTTGTACAAAAAATCAGGTTTTTAACTTTAAAAAAAATTAATTTTAGCATTTAAGAAAATTATATTAAAATAATGACAAATTAAAACAGAAAAAATCAAATTTAAAATAACATATAGCTAGATTGTATCAAATTAGGGTGTTATAGGAGTGTTAATCCTTGTCACACACAATCAACTCCCAAACCCAATTGCCTACTCTAGTTTACATGCAGATCTTCAATCAATCCTTTGAGTTTCGTAACTCAAAAGGAAGCAGTTTTAAGAAGCGTCCAATCATGTCTAACCTAAATAATCAGTGATGACTTTAAATTTTCAGCTGCTTCATGTTACCTATATAAGATTAGTTGGACAAGCAATTTGTCCTACGACAATCCCAATCCCCAAATGAGAAACATTTATTGCTTACTATTTTGCCATAATTTTTCAAGTTAGAACGTTTGCCGCGACAACGTTACGACAACCATTCATTCAGTTCTCTTACAAAGAGATACGGGATTTCATCATGTATAGAGGGGCATAATCAAGGGGGTTTGCAGGGGCTTGGCCCCTTCTCCCCAAAGCTTCTTCTTCTTCCATTATCTTTTAACCAAAAAATATATATATATGAACTTATTTAACCCAAAAAATGTATAATTTAATCTTCTTTTTCATTCTAGCCCCCCTAACATAAACCTCCTGACTTCACCCCTACGTGTATATGCATGTATACAAAGAAACTTTTATAGAATCATCTTCACTATTTCTAATTAAAAACTTTTTAGACTTTGTTATGGCTTTTAAAAATTACTCTTCACGTCTTAAAGCCACATTCTTTTCTCTTCTTGTTTTTTTCATTCTTAATTTTTTAACAGATTTTGAGAAAAAAAAAATTATGCATTAAGGTAATATTTGATTTTTTTTTTTTTGGTATAAATTCTCTCTTATTCTACATGGATATATGCGGAGGCAGAAGCATTTTCTGGGTCATCTTCGTGCGGAACTTGCATTTTCCATCGTTTTGCTGTTCTCAAATTTTAACAATATTATTAACATAATAATAGCAATACTATGAAATAAGTTGTTCATAGATCGAGTGGCATTAACATTATTTATGTATATCTAAAATCAATCCGGCTCAAAATTAAGAACGCAAATTTTGCTCATGTTACTCATATTTATAAATAAGTAGAATATGCCCATCTGTCCATATTTTATTTTTTTCTTAATTTATTTTTAAATATATATTTTTAAATTTTAGTTATAATAATTTAATATTTTTCTTTCATTAAATTTTAAAATAAAAATAATTTAACATGTTTTTAATATTTACATCATAATATAATATACATTTATTACTTATATAGTAAGAATTATATAATGTATAAAATATAAAATTAATATATACTATAAATTATAAAATAAGCTAAGTCAAGCTCAAACTTTGACCATCAAAATTAAAACCTAACTTATTTTACACGAACCTCAATGTTTTGCTTAAATTTATTTTTTAAATAAATATTTTTATTTAAATTCTTCTAAATATCAAATAAACTTTCGTACCAAAATATATAACCCAACAAATATAGATTTCTGCCATGAAAATGGGTGTTGCGAGCGAGCCGAGGCTGTAATTTTGCAGCTGCCATGTGGGTTCCACGAGCCCTTGCAAATTAAACCTAACCATTGACCTAACAACTCTCACTAGCTTCGTGGAAAACACCTATCCAGTGCCCTCTCCAATCAATCTCCGAAGCTTGCTTTTTATCATGCCAGACGTGGGGACCTTTAGCTTGTTTATTGAAAGAATTTGGCCAACTTGGTCCAGTTCGAGTACTTGGGCGGACACCATTGTCGAATTAAGTTATAAAAGTTTTGTATCATTCGCGTTCTCGTTTTTTAAAGATTAATTCTGCTCTTGTGGAATTAAGCTTTAAAGTTTGCATAGGTTATAATTGCTATCTGGACGGTATTTGTTTTTTTGGTTAGTATAAATTTATACTGACAATGGTTTTACTGCTATTTAAAATTTTGTTGGAATAATTTTATTGAGCGTCGGTGTAAGTTTGTTAAGCTTATAATAACGAATTTTCTGATTTACTGACGTTTTTGACTTTCGGTATATGATAGATTATTTATAGTGGGAAATAATTTTACATGATCATTAAAGCTATTACCAAATGAACATTTTTTTGTATATTCATTGTTAACAAACATTGTGCAAAGGAAAAGACACTTTGAAATGCATCCATAGAAACAAAACAAGCAGCTTATTGATTCCTAAATGATATAAAGGATGTTATATTTTGTTTATATTCTAAGATAAAAAAGGCAACATTTCCTTAAGGGTTGAGGCCTATTCGTAAAGCATGGCAGAAGTTTTCTTATAAATATTTGCTGCTACCGATATTCTTATATAAAGTGTGCATTTTATCATCAATTCTATAATATTGGGCGGCGCACTTGCAACAAAGTTGGTTCATCATCCCGCAGAAAACTATTAGGGTACCCAGCAAAAAGATGAAAAGAAGTGATGATTTGTATAATTTTTTACTAAAGTGGTAATAATTTGATTACGGATGTCTAGATTTGAATTCTAAATATCTTCCATATCACTTTTTAAAGATGACTACAAAATCATCTTCAAGGTGCTAGATGATTTGTATTTGTATGAAGCCTTCATTCATAAATCAAAACCCTAGCTAGAAGCAATTTTTTTATATTTTTAATCTATCTATAACCTAACAAGTTCTTATCTAATTAACTTACTTAAAGAGAGATTACGCATTTAAGCCTTCTCAAACTCGCTACTCTAAGAGTTTGTTAATAGCATCATGTCAATTGAGCTAATACTCAACAGGCAATTGGAAGCAATTTCATTATTCGCGAACATAAATCATAATCAACCAACCTAAATTCAAAACAACAAAATTTATGTTATCAAATTGTCATCCCAAATATATATATTTATATATATAATTAAGTATTCTTTTTTATTTGTGCAATGCACAAATTTTGTCATTAATTTTGTTTGTAGTTCTAAAATTATTTTAATTCATTTTAATTTTACATGTTCTTAACAGATGAGTAGATATGCTGTTATTGATTTAGTAAGTAACTATAAATACAACGATATTAGTTGATATATCTTTTAAGTTGAAATATAAACATATAAATTAATTACCCATATTCTATTTATTGTCCATTTTATCTAAAAAATAGTATTATTTCATATAATAAATAATATTATGACATCTAAATTCTAGAAAATAAAAAAGTATTTGAAATTAAAAAGATAATGTGTGATTTTTGAAGTATCAACGATAGATTTGATTCCCTTATTATATTTTTACAATACCTTAGTTTCAAATATAAGTCTTGATTGAAATTAAAATTTGGATAAGATTAATCAAAATAATTTTTTAACATGTTGAACAGAATGTTTTGATAAAATTTGAAAAAATAAAAATTATATTTAAGATTTTTGAATTTTTTAAAAAAATTTCTCTGATTTGGATTGTAATTCTTTGATTTTTAAATTTTAAATTGATATTTTTTTATTAATTTTAAATTATATAATTAAAATTTTCTATAAGTTAAGCTAGGCTGTAACACAAAAAATTTTAAATTTTAAGTCCAAATTCAAATTTGATCGACTCATGCTAGCTTACCAACTCAAATTAGTACTAAGCCTTTAATAAAATATTAAAAAATATTTTTAATTATTATTTATATATTTTACAATCAAATTCAAATAAAAATATATTATTTTAATTAAAAAATATTGTTTTGGGTCGAATCAAATTGAAATATGAAAACTAAAACCCAAACCTAAATCGTATCAAGTTGGGTTGAGTCGGATGACTACCTAATCTTTAGACCGATCTAATTTCCACGTATCTAGTCTATGCTAACAAAACTTACCAATTATATACAAGATTTAGGGCTTACCAAAAAAAAAACCCCTTGAACAAATTATTGAGTAAAATAATTGCCTGTATGTAAAGTTTAATCAATATTTGTTCTAAAGGTCTCCATTTATAATTTTGGCATACATTGATCATGTTGCCAGCTTTTTTATTCATTTACCGCAGAGGTAGTACAAATTTTGAAGTGTCTAAATCAAATCTTAACCAACTGCTAATATATTTTTTAGAGCAGAAGAGTAAGAAAAGAAGGCTAACAAAGATCTCAGTCAATAATTAGCATTATTGTCCTAAAATTCATACCCAACCAAAAAAAAAAAATTGCAAAAGGACAAGTCTTTGTCAAACCAAACGCAGGGCTGCTTTATTTTACATTAAACATGAAAAAGGTATAAAATTAGAACTCTTGCAGTTTGCTTAATTATCTAGAACTCCCTTTCTTTACCAATAATTAACGGCTATAATAACTATTGGCGAGAGGAATTTAATAACTTTTTTTCCCTGAGGTACCTAGCTGTCCTACGATTAGAAGTGTCTCTAGTTTGCTCCATACAAAATATTTGTCCCTTTTTTGAATTTAAATTCAATTAATTTAATTTGACAAAAAAATTAACAATTTGAGTTTATTCAACTTAAACATAATTTGAACTTAAATGATCTAAAATCATAATATAAAATAATCCAAAATTAAACATAGCCCTACATTCTAAAAATACTAATAATAATTAAAAATGATAAATTAACTGATTTATCTTCTCATATAATATAAGGTCAATCATCTCGTCACTTTATGGTTCATGCCCACAAAAATTTATAAATAATTTGCCTAAGTAAACCCGGAAAATTAGGCATAACTAGCCAATGACAATCTATGATCTAGCATATATTAGGTATTTGCATCCATCATCTGGACCAAATAAAAAGAAAAAGGCTCAAAAGTTCTCTTAGAGTCGTGTCGTGGCCATGATCAAGGCAACTAATTTTAAATGCCAAAAAGGGTTTGAGTTCCGTACATCTTGTTATTTCCAACGTTCATCATCCATACGTAATGGACGAAGTTTAAGGGACTATTTGTGGCAAGGAGGGTGAAAATAGAAAGAACGTCAATACAAAGTTTAAAGCTTTGTTCGGTAAAGTGAAAAAAATCATGAAAAATAGGAGAAAAGGAAAATTTTTTTATTTGTATGTTTGGTAGAAAAGTTAAAAAGGTGAAAGGAAAAAATAAATTTTTCATCTATTACTTAATATGATTGAAAAATTAAAGAAAAATAAAAAAATATTTTACTATTATTATATCCATCGAAAGTTAAAATAAAAAAATAAAATTTAAAAGATGAACGATAATTTTATAAATGTATAACTTGACACTGTGTTTGTCAAAATCAAGTTAGAGAGAAGCAGAACCTAACGGCATTTGAATTTCCTTTATTGGTTAATAGGAGAACGATTAAGAGTAATGAAGTAGCGGAGAATTATGAGAAGAAAGGAAGGAGGAATAAAATCAAAATTTATGGGTAATTTCGTCATTGCGACTTCCTTCCTAATAATTTTTAACTTTTTATTTGTCTTTTTTCATATTACTATCTTCTGTTACACTTTTTAATAAAAATTAAAATTGCATCGATAGTAAATCTAATTTTCCCAAATTAATTTGAAGTGAAAATTTTTATCTTTACTAGATTAGGCAAGGACAACTACAATGGAAACCTTTTTAACGGGAATAATGAGAATCAAAATATTTTTTAACCTTTAAATTCGATAAAATGAATTACAACCTTTGAATTTTACTTTTTTACTTTATACTTGCCTTCGCTTTCTTTTTAGGTTTTGCTTCAAAATATAAGAAAACTAAAATAAAGTTACAAAGTAAAACTTATTTATGAAGTCTTCTTAATGAAAAAATATTTTATTAAGCAAAATAAAACATCAATATTTAAAAATAATTAAATTATATTAAAGTTATTTTAAAAAGTGATTTATAATTAATAATCAAATTTAACTTAAATATTAGTATGGTATTTACAAATATGACACAGATAAAATAATTAAAATTTGACTGCCATAACATGAAAATATGTCTCAAAATTTATATAATATAAATTATTACATATCAAATTTATGTAAATATAAATATCTTAAATACAATTATGACTCAGTAAAATATACCAATATGACATAAATACACAACTTATTTTCCTTTTAGCCTTTTTTTATTCGTCAAAATAGCAAAATACTATTAGGGCATATCTAAATGCAGATGTAGAAAGATTTTAGTACATAAACGCTAACATGATGGAGGAATACAATGTATTAGGATGTGTTTAGATAAAAGTTTGGCATTGAAGTAATTTTGATTAAAATTTTTAATTCAAACATGCTTTATTTGTGACACGAATAAAATAATTAAAATATAACATAACAAAAACTTATCTGAAAATCTATATAATGTGAATTACTATGTATCAAAATTTATATAAATATAAAATACCTTAAACATGATTATAACATAGTAAAATACATGAACATGACATGAATGCACAAATTGCCAAGTCTCCCACATCTTCAGATAAGAAAATTTCAATTTTAATAGTCTTTGTTAGCTATATTAGCTTTGAATTAATCTTAGTTTTTATATAACTAAAACTTAAGCTAAATTAGCTTGTATTTAATTATTTTAAAGATTAGTATTTTTTCATGAAATATTTTGCAAACACTTGGAAAAATATTAGAAAGTGTTTTAACTCCTTCAAGCACTCAAAAATGTGTTCTTAATACATATTTTTATATAAAACATTTTTTAGATAAGTTTTACATTTTTTAAAGTCATGAAAAACCTTTTAAATAGATTTTCATGTGAATATATCGATACACTATGTGTATGTATTGATACAACGCTTGGCAATAGCTAAATAACTTTAAAATATAAAATCACTGTTTATGTATCGAGATAGAGCACTCTGTATCGATACAGCACTATTCATGTATCGAGATATATCATTCTGTATCAATGCAGGACTATTTAACTGTCATATTTTGGATCATAAACACAATGTATCGATAACCACTTAATTGTATCGATACAGAGGCATGGGAACAACGGGAAATTAACATTTTAAAGGATCCAATGACTATATTTCTTCACTAAATGTTCCCAACAGCTAGAATCATGATCAAGGCTCTAAATAAGTCACTCCAACACCTTCAACAATAAGAAGAACCAAGAGATTGTGCTTAGAGTCATATCTTTCATTTTTTCCATCATTTTTGCTACGTAGTTTATCTTTGTATAGGATTAATTCTTCCTATTTTTGTATTCTTCATTTTGTATCTTTAGATACATAATTTTTTGAGCCAAAATTCTAGTAAACACCTAAACTTTAGAGGTTTTATTTGTTTACACTTAAATTCTTATAAAAATGGGAGGTTACTCCTTAGCCATTGAAAAGTAAAGAAGGTTTCTACTTAGCCTTCAAAAGTAGTGAGAAAGGGTTTTATCTTAACCACAAAAGATAGAGGGTAGAGGTTTCTATCTTAACCTTAAAATATAGGGAGTGTAAAGGTTATAACTTGTCTTTGAAAGGTAAACAATTCAAGTTAATGAATTGTGAAAATCCGAGGCAAATAAGGTCGAGGTAGAGGATGTTGGCAATTGAAGCTGAACCTCTATATATCGAGTTTGCTTCTTCTTTCCCTTTTCTTTAATTATTTATTTTTATTCACTAACTTGCACTCCAAATTTTATTGTCTAGATTTCTCAATTTTATTTATCAAAGTTTTAATTTACTAAAATTTTGAGAAATTAATTCACCACCTCTTGATTTCAATCACCACTAAAAGGTCTAACAATTGGTATTAGAGCTTGTGTCTCATTCTTATAGGCTTAAAATCCTTGAGCAAAGATCCGTAAAAGACCAAGCAAATGGCTAGTGGTATTATTTTCAGCATGGGCCAAGAAGGACATTCAATCATTAGGTCTCATCTCTTCAACGATGAAGATTATGTTTATTGGAAGACAAGGATGAGGCTATTTGTCCAAGCAAATGATTATTAAGTTTGGAAGATAATTATGAAAGGCCCACTCATCCCAACAAAGATGATAGGTGATCTTGAAGTTCCCAAGGAAGAATGGGAATGGGATAGGAAAGACACCAAGATGGCTCAACTCAATGCCAAGGCTATGCATACACTTTTTTGTGCATTAGGCCCTAATGAGTACAATAAGGGGTCTTTGTGTGATAATGCCAAGGAGATATGGGATAAGTTGGCTATCACAGATGAAGGGACTAATATGGGATAAGTTAGCTATCACACATGAAGAGACTAATCAAGTCAAGGAGTCTAAGATAAACATACTCGCTCTTGATTATTAGATGTTTAAAATGAAACCGGAGGAGAACATCAAGGAGATATTTGATAGATTCAAGGACATTATAAATGGCTTGAAGGGTCTCAAAAAAGTGTATCCCAATAAGTAGATGGTCAAGAAAATGTTGAATAGCCTTCCTAAATCATGGGAAACTAAAGTGACTACAATTAAAAAGTCAGAGGAACTCAATCTCCTTACCTTAGATAAGCTCATCGGATCGCTCCTCATATATGAAATGAAGATAAATTATAGAAAAGAGCAACCAAGAAAAGTTAGAGTTGCATTGAAGGCTTTCATGAGTGAAAAAGAGGATAACGATGATAAAGATGGTAAAAATATGGAGATGATCATATTCGCCAAGAAATTCAAGAAATTTATGAAGATATATAAGGGCAAATCATTCCAATCTAAAATGGTTAACAAGGTGGTGTGCTACAATTGCAACGAATCGAGGCATGTCAAATTCAATTACCCATTATTGAAAAAAAAAGAAAAAAGCATTTGTAGCAACTTCGAACGATAATGACTCTTTCGATGATGATGACTCTAAGGAAGACCAAATTGGCAACCTTTGTTTCATGGCTCTTGATGAGCCCAAGGTAACCTCAAACTCTCCAAATTTAAA